>JAEIFT010000649.1:0-127191 GCA_018904225.1 Lordiphosa mommai | reverse complement strand
GACAATTAACGTAACAGTAAACGTAACGGTTATAGTAATGCTTAACGTAACGGTTAACGAAACTGTTAACGAAAACGGTTTACACAACGGGTTAACGTAACGGTTAATGTAACATTTAACGTAACGCTTAATGTACCTTATGTTTTAACGTAACCGGGTAATGTAACGATTAACGTAACAGTTAACGTAATGAAAAAATATCTAAAATATTTATATTTTAGATTAGCATCAAAAGCCGAGTCAATAAAGCCATGGTAGGTTTCTATCATATCCAGATCAAGTTTATCATATATAATCCGCTACCGCCCCTTTGATTCTCTCGCTCTTGCTGTTGTCCCTAAATAATATTTAATAATTTTTTTAAAAAAATGCAAAAATTTTATTTTAAAAATACAGCAAACTAATTCATTGCTGTTTCAACTTCATACCAAATATGAGCATAGTTATTCTCTTGTACTCCCAGCATGATTTATTTTTTTCTGCCAATATTTCGCAACTCCCTCCAAAAAAAAAAAAAACAAAAAAAACTATTCTCGTTTCAATGGGCCTTTTCAAATGCCATTCATTATGCCACTAAACTTATTAGCTACAAATGTGTCTCCTCAATGTGTCAGTTAAAATCCCCCAAAGGCGGCATAAATCACTTGCCAAAACGGCAGCCACAATTGTTTAGGCCAAAACAACAATGCAAGCCAACCCAAAGAAATGCGTTAATCAATGCAAGAGACCCAAAAAAATCGAAAAAAATCAAAACAAAATAAAACCCAAAATGGTCAAAGACCAGCCCACAAAAATCTAAAGAAAAAAAAAAAAAATTGCGGCACGTGAGTTTTAAAAATCTCTATATGGAATCGAAGGAGGGGGGAGCACTTGCCGCTATCTTTTTTCAACTTCCTCATTTAGCGTTTGGCTTAACAACACAAAAATAAATTTAATACACATTATTTTTGCCTCTCAAGTGAATCTGAATCGCACTTCATTAAGGTGCAAAAAAAAAACACACACACACAATTTATTTTTTCTTTACTGAATATTTGTTGTAAAAATAACCAGAAAAACAACAAATTTTAAGCTTAAAATATTTGCGCTTTTGTTAACGAGCTGCAAAAAACAACAATAACAAAGTTTTTTACTTGCGTTAATGATGCACATTGTTCAGTGAAAATGAAAGCGACTCGAACAGACGACACCTGTGTGTGTGTGTGTGTTGCAGGATTGCATGGGCAAACGAAGCGTTGTTCATGCAGTGGCAAATTTATAAAATGCAGATTTCTAGACCATAAGTCAAATACCTTTCATTTTGTGTAAGCTAAAATATAAAAAGCCAGTATTTCTATTAATCATAGGGTACAACTCAAAATTTTTTATCTGATGAAAGCCTTTTTATTATAAACTCACACTTCCGATCAACGAAATAGACTCAGTGTATTTTTTGTTATTTACTTTAATTCTATCTTTTATGCCTTAAACTTTGTTGTGTTTCCCAACAGTAAATTCGAGTATAATAAAATACTTATTTCCATTTTGCTTTGTCCTATACTGAAAAATTAGGCTTTTCAGGCGATCACTTGAATAGACTCAAAGGCTGCCATTTTAGTTTCTGATATGTGGTTTAAGATTATAAGAGAACTTCATTATCTTTTGCTAGTAGAAGTTCTAACTGCAGGGAAAGAGTCCGTTCTGTCATATTTTTTTTATAGGAAAATTATTAAAATATTGGAATAGTCTCATAATTCCCAATAGAAAAAAATATAAATATTGGGGGAGACGTCAAAAACTTATTGCTCTGCTGTAAAAATTCGATCAAATTCGGAAGTTAAAATAATTTTTTAATATTTATTCCCGTACAACCTAGCTTAAAGTTTGGAGGAGATGTGGTTCTCTCTTTTGGTCTTTTTTTGCATGTAAACACACATATTTTTTAAAACCAAAACTTAGGCCGGCTTTATCCTTTTGTGGTTGTTTGTCGAATATTCCTACACAGAGAAAATGTAAAATCAATGAGATTGATCGGTTTTTGTCGGTAAAATACGGATCTTTAATAATAGGGTAAATTTTGCAGTTACATATATAAATAAAACTCTTCTTAAATAGATCCTACACAATATTCTTCTCTGATTAATGGGTTTTTCCTAAAAAAAAACTTCCTCCTTCCTCCACACTACACACACAGAAAACATTTTTAATGACTTCCCTTGAGTTCGCACATTAAAAATGCTGAAAAAATGTTTCAACATTGACTTTTAAACACGCGCACGCGTCGACCCAGAGCACACGCCAAAGTCGTCATCGTCATCATCATAATCGAGGCAGGCGGCACCAAGGTGTTAAAATGTTCGACCCGAAAGGGCAACAAGCCCAAAAGGACAGAAAACAAAAAAAAAGGTGGTTAATAACCCGAACGCTAATGAAAAAGACACTGAAAACGGGGCAAAAGCAACAATGAGAGAATGACGTCAAATTTGGTGCAGGAAAGCCGAGCGCGTAAATGAACTCAATCGAGGGTTGAGGGTCTGGCTCCTGCTGGTGATCATCGTCAAGGTGGGCGGACGACCAACTAATTTATGTTGATGATTTAAACCGGTCAAAAGCAGCAGTTGATGAATTACTGCTTGGCTTGGCTTGCAGCTGCCCTTTTCTGGTCATCTGGACTTAATGGACTTTGCTGAGAAAGCCAAGAGATAAACGTTTCATGCTTTTCTTTTAACACCTTTTCGAGAGATTTGTGCATGCGATTTGTTTTGTTTACCCTGCCACTTAGCGCCTCACAGATTAGAAAAGAGGCAGGGAGTTGGGGTGAGGGCCCATTTAATTATGTAAACGACACGAGCGTGGCCTAAGAAGCGACACCAAAACCAAAAACCCATTTATGTCAAATTGACACCTTCGCTCTCTCGAAAAAAAAAATTTCCAATTCTTTGATAAATATTTATGAGCTGGTTTTGGGCCTTTTGCCTAATTGATGAGTTCACTTCAAGATAAAGGTGTTAGAACGGGGGAGGAGGAGTTGGTGCAGTTGCAGTTAAGTTTGTTCTGAGTGCCACAGATTTTTATTTTCCAAGTGCCAAAGGCACATCCAGCTGTGCCGACAAATGAGACTGGCGACAAGCAAATAAACAAAATCAACTTAGCAATGTTTCCTCGCCCCTCTACCCCTTCCGTGGCTGCTCTAGTCGCGTGTAAATGATTCTTCATGTCCATGTCGAGTCTCTTGTTGTTGTTGTTGCTGTTGCTGTTGCAACATGCACAGCACTTTTCGACCTGCTGCTGTGAGTCTGCGTCTTTGTGAGGTTGGCTAGATGCAACAGGTAGCTGCTTGGCTTGTCAATACCTACACGCCTGTTTGGAAGCCAACGAAAAACGAAAAAAAAAAAATCATTTCTGAAATAAGTGGTTACACTGGATCGATACCCTAAATCAGTTGAAAATTAATAGAGTTTAATTCGATTTAGGGATTTGAAAGCAATTGCTGGAAATATCAGCTTAGAGCAACATTGAGGGGTATTAACTTAATTATAGAATATGAACCAGGCCTACCACAGAAAAAAAAAATAAAAAATAGAAAAAAACAACAAAAAAAATATTTTTCAAACAAAAAAATTTTTTATTTTTTTCAAATTGGTGGTAAAAATTTTTTTTCAATTTTCACTTATGTAAAAATCCAAAGGCAATCGGTTAAACTTTAAGTTTTCTTATTTTTTTATACAATAAAATAAAAAATAAAAAATTCAATATAGAAAATTTTTATTTAAACTGATATCAGGTTTCGCATTAAGTTTCATAGGGACTTTTAAACCGCGAATTGGTAAATTTTGTTTACTACTTTGAAATTATTAATTTATTAACATCTGTTTGGCATTTCTATAATATCTCAGAATTCGGTGAACGAATCTGTGATGGGTTCACTTAAAAATGCCAATGATGACCAAATCCGAGGTATTTTATGGTCCGTATTTACGCTTACCCAGTATCTGTCCCATAGCAGCAATGCTTTCATAGATACATTTGGCTCTTGCTTTCTAAACTGATGATTGAATATAAACTGAGTCTTCAATGCCTTTTAATTAGAAGTCAAATTAACTAAGAACTTTGTTTTATACATATTTTTAAAAGATCTTGGAATTTGAGACAAGTAAATCGGTAGAGGGATTAACAATTGACAGTGGCGTAGAACTGAGCCTTCCAGAAGCGGATTCTCCCACCAAAAAAAAAGCACCTTTACTCTGCCTGTCCAAGTTTTGTCTCAATTTTAGCAGTATCCGCCATTTGCTTTTTAAACTTTGTATATTTAAAAAAATATTGGCATAGATCTTGTATGCAAATCTAGCTGGCAAAATCCATGTCTTAATGAACTTTTAAGAATTTGGTGCTCAACGGCAACGAAAGCCATTAATTTAGATTAATTTCGTTCCCCTCTCATTTTTAAGTCCATTTCCGTGGCTCCTCATTGGTAGATAAACGGAAATAATTCCTAAAAATCTATTACACAAAAAAAGGTGTTAGATTCAATTTATTTAAAACGTTTGTACTTGGGATTTTATCGAAATTCCTCGATTGTTTTCAGATCGATCTTCTAAAATGAAATACTGACTGTTTCTATAGTGCTTTGGTATTTCCTCATTCTCTCATGCTTTGATCTTTGATGCAAATGTTTGAGTCAATATTCAATAAAATGGCTTAGAACTTTTTACTTCATAAAATCTCTCAAATTTCCTTTATTCTGAGCTCTTAAGCCCGTGTTTAAAGTTAGCAAAAAAACCTACTTTTTCCTCTTTTCCCCTCAAACTTCTTTTTCATAAAAAATAAATCCCTATCCTTTTTACCTTTTTTTTTTATTTTTCTAATTACCCAAACTATTCAATACTTATCATTGTTATTTTTTAAATTGAGTTTTCTCTTACCAATCAACAATATTTTGTACCATTTAACATCTCCTTTAATTTCTCGCTTTCTAAAAATAGAAAAAATCCCCCCAAACTTCATTAACGGCACGTGCCAAATATCAGTTGATCATGCGCTACAATTGCCAATTGTAATTCCTCTCCATTCACTCCCAAAACAAAAAGATTTCCAGCAGCAATTTATAAACATTTTGCTGATAAGACCAAACGAAAAAGAAAAAAAAACACGCGCTTAAATCGCCAATTCATAGGCCAACACAATGGCCAACATATTTGGATGTATTCGCTGGATAAGAAGAAAAAGCCTTCTTCTTCTTCTTTCATTTTGTTTCTCCTTCAATGCCACGCGTCTGACGATCAAAAACGAAACAAAAGTAATTGCTAGGCGAAAAGGAGGGAAAGAAAGAAACATTGATAAATCGCCATAACAACATTTCTTTTTTTTTATTTTAACAACAAAAACTTGGCCCGAGGGCAAACTTCAATTGGCAAAAAAAAAAAATAAAAGCTTTGTATATCACAAAAAAATATATAAAAATATTTCCTGAAATTCATTGAATGAAATGTGAATTAGTGAAAGTTTCCCCCCCCATTAAGGCTAAACAAAACGAAACAGGAAATGAGAGAACAAGTTCGTTTCCTAAGTCTTTTGATTGAAGGCAAATATGTTTCAAGTGTCAAATGTCAAAATCTAATTCTATGCGTCATAAATGCCAAAAAGAAATGAGAGAGAAAAGAAAAATTTGCATAAAAAATCGCTGGCAATCATTTTATTGGACCCAGGTTGCTCGTAAATCTTGCCACAACGAGTTTAGGCCCCCAAGCACAAAAACACACAAAAACTATGCCAAATATGTTTTCCGCATTTTCTGCTTTTTTGCATACGCCCAAAAAAAAAAAAAAAACTCTCCTTGGATTGTCGCCAAATCAGCATAGCAAATCAAATTTGGAACAGTAGTTGCAGCTTAGAGAGCTGAAATAGCTTCAGTGGGGAGACCCCAACAAGTGCAGCGCATGCTGAACATGCGTTTTGCATCGTTTGGGTTTCTATTTTTTGTTTTTTTTTTTCTCTTTTTCTTTTCTTGTGTTGTGAAATGGTCAACTCTTTGGCCCCCCCTCCCCCGTCTATTTAAATGTCACCCTGGCTGTTGGCTTAAGTTGAAGTTGCTGCTTAGAGTTAGAGTTTGGAGTTTGAAGTTTTCTTGTGTTGGCGATTTGCAGTCAATTTCTTGGAATTGAATTTTGTGTCCATTTGTGAGTTAAGAGGGAGATTACATGGGGGCCTCCACTTTGCATTTTGGACGCTAGTTTTTCATTTTTCATTTTGGAAGGCACATTTTTATGTGCTGTAATGTGGAATTGGGAATTGGGCGGAGTAAGGTTTGGAAGTTGGGCAAAAATGTTGAAAGCTTATTGGGTTTTTTTTTTTAGCTAGGTATTTGCAACTGTCTACTTTACTGTGACATATCAGCCAGAACCCAGCCTATTTGTGATTTTTGAATTGCCATTGCTGCTTACTTTTTGATGGTTTGATAAAAACATATTGGTGTAATTAGTACAAAAGTCCAAATCTTAGAAAATAAAGGTCATGAAAAAATGTAAAAAAAAGAGGAAGAATGCTAACTTATTTCTAAAATTATTAAGTGCTTTAATTTAAGTTTTTCTCAGTAGAATTTTCTCAACTACTTCCGTTAAAAAAATCTAGCCACAGAGCTAAATCTTGCCAGATAAAATAATTATAGCTAGGAACATTTTTGGTGTTTGAATTATTAAGATGAATTATGAAAATCTATTTTCAGAAATTATTCGGGCTATGAACTGGAAATTTGTTCTGAATATTGATAATAAAACATTGTACTGGTTCCGAACTAGATGAATCGGTTTTAAATTGGTTTAGGGCCATATCTTAGAACTTATTTAATCAATGAAATTAAAATTTAGTCTGTGGATTACCAACCCACACCAACTAAGGTTTTAGATATTTACCGGATCAATATCGCTTCCGAACCGACTTAAAAATGATTCATGTATTAGATGTTGTTTAAGCTATGCACTTAAAATTTTGTTCTTTTGATTGCTAATATAGAGTGTGACCTGTTAATGATTCAAGACCGGTTCCGAACTAGATTAAACCGGTTTAAAAGTGTTTTGGAGCCATATTTAAAAAATAATTTAAGCTACGAACTTTGTATGTGTGTTAAACAATTTGGAATTTTTCCCTTTTATAACCGATTCAGATCCAGTTTGATTCAATTCAAATGTAGAAAGCGATTCCCAGTCGGTTGAAACTTGGTAATAAACTCACTAATAATGGTATCAAAAAAATGTTAGTTACTGTTGTAATGAAAAAAAAAACATATATTAACACTGGTTTAAAGATAATTGTATAATAATTATATTGAATTTCCAGATGTTGATTTGACAGTATAGAATTATTGTTAAAAGAATAAAGCAGTAGTTTTATGCTTTATACTTATAATACTTGGCGGCCGATTAACGTGCTCTCTTCTCAGTTGACATAGCTTGAGTGTGCAGCTGACATTTGAAGCTGCTTCAACGCTTCTCGTCAATTTATGTATACTAAATTTATAGTGTTGTATTTCGTTTCTTAATATTTTTTAGCACTTAAATGTATTATAGCAAATATTTAAATAAATAAATAAAAAACTTCATGAAGTTTGCTTCATTTTGTAGGTCCTTTCTTATTATCTGTTTCATTGTGGAATTATTACTGGTGCGGCGGTGACTGAAATCTCTGAGTTCAGAGTTTTTGCTGAATGCGCGAGAGTGAGCGGAAGAGTGAGGCAATATGTGAAGTATAAAGGGGAAGCTTTGAGTGACCGCTGCACCAGTAATTATTTTACCATGATCTGACTTACCTTTTCTGCCACCAAGGCAGAGGATAAAGCACGCAGAGCTTTACGAACAAAATACTCAAACTCATGGTGGAATTATACCGGGTGTGGCGCTGACTGAAATGTGTAAGTTCAGAGCTTTCGATAAATGCGCAAAAGTGAGACAGACAACGTTTGAATTTAAATGCCCACTGACAAAAAAAAGATATGAAATGAAAGCTTTCGAATGAGTGCCACACCAGGTATAATTCCACCATACTCAAACTCTCGGAGATGCTTCCTTCTGCTTGTTACAGTTGAACATTTTTTTTGTACCCTTTTCAGCCATATTACAAACATATACAACTTTTGAATTAATTTTTAGCATTAAAGAACTTTAGAGAAATTTCGTTGACAATTCATTGAGAATTTTTAACACATTCTTATGCTTTATTTGAGGGGGTCCGCAAATTACAAAGCCAAATACTAAAGTTTCAATTTTTATATACCAATATTTCAATTTTGTTAATTTTTTCTTTTTGCTTTACAATTTGTCATGCCCATTTTTGAGTGCATTTTGCGGCTATTTAACAATTCGTTTTGGTGATTTTTCATAGACATTTCAACCTGATGATGTCTTTTTGGTGGCAGCTTCTGCTGCGATTTTGTTGCATGTTGCTTTGGCATTTCCTTCAGGTGAATGGCAACAACAACAAAAAATAAAATAAAATAAAAGAAACGTGAGCCTGAGGTTGTTGCTGTTGCTGTTGTTGTTGTTGCTGTTAATGGCCCAGAGCGTTAAGTGCATATAAACATACAAATAAAGTTGTTAACTATTGTTTAACGCCACAAGACGGCGCAAAAAACATTGTAAGAAAGAAATATTTATATGAAAAACAAGCAAAAAGCATAAAAAATAATGACAAACATAAATATCAACTTTACGATTGCAACGTGACTTCATTTAAAATCGAACAAAATATGCAAAATGAAGTACAACAACGCGCACATACACACGTGCGTTGGTCAAGAACCTCAGACCAAATTTGCCACCACAAAACAAAAAGCGGGAAACACACACACACACAAGACACAACATGAAAATAATGCCTATAAAAATTAATAAATTTTATGTTCTTGCTGTTACTTTTATTGTGCTGCCCTCTGGCAACAGTGGCCGCCGCTTTGCATTTTAAAGAGTGTGTCTCTCCTCCATTTGCTTTTCCCTTCATCTATTAACAGACATCAATATGCCAAAATGTATAAAGAAAGATGTCAAATTGCCAACTGTCTATTTATTAAATGTTTTTTTTTTTTTTACAATTTCTGTCTTGTTATATTGAGCCATTAAATTTGCCATTTTGCGTTTTGGTCCACAAGTTTTGACAGCCGCGCATTAAGTTGCCCATAAATGTCCGATGCTCTAGAGTTCGTCCAAAAGTTTCGGTTCAATAAAACGCATAAAAAATGAGTCCGAGTATAATATCAATAACAAAAGCATTTAAACTGCGGGAGATAATAAATTAAATGCCCAAATGGCTAAGCAACAAAACAATTTACAGTGAGGTGAAGAAGAAGAAGGAGGAGCGGAGTAGAGCAGGAGGTTGTTGGCGCCCACACATACATAATTTCAGATTTAAATTTAAATTACGATCATTATTTCTCATAAATTGAGGATGCAAAGTGTCATAAAGTAAAAACATTCGATTTGAACGATTTTTAAATACGAGTTTAAACATACAAACATTTGTTCTACCTTTTTTGCAAATAAGGGCATGGTAAATTTTCATTTTACGTAATATCATAACAAATTTTACATATCTTAATCTCTGATTCCGACTGACTGATTCATTAATCCCCAGGCCAAACGGCTTAACCTAAGGCTTTAATTTTACCCAGACCTTTTCAGTGGGTCACCGGAAAAGTCAAAGATTTATTTCACATACTTCAGCAAAAACCCTAAAAAAAATCGAATTTCCTAGTTTTAGAATACGCAAAGAAATCTTCCCCAAACACTTAAATGAAAGTGTTGCAATTCATTTCAATAATCTCTCTTTTAATCTGTATTTTTATACCCTTGCAGGAAGTATATTAAAAATGTCACAGTGTTTGTAATGCATAGAAGAAAGCATCTCCAACCCCATAAAGTATATATATTCTTGATCTGCATGACGAACTGAGTCCATATAGCCATGTCCGTCTGTTTCTATGTTTTAAAACTATCTTGACCAAACTTTGCAAAAAGTCTTTAAATACACATAGGCTGCACATTTGTCGGAATCAGCCGGATCGGATGACTATATCATATAGGTGCCATAGGAACGATCGGTCAAAAAACTAGTTCTAGTAAGAAAAACTTTTTTCTTTTCCATTGTAGCGTCACCAATCGTGGTATATATTAGTTTTATAAGCTTCCACACAATTCTGCAAAAATGTATCAAAATCGGCTGACTATAGCATATAGCTGCCATATAAACAATCGGTCTAAAAAATAGTTCTATTGAGAAAAACATTTTTGTTTTCTATCGTAGCATCACCAATCGTAGTGTAAATTAGTTTTATAGACTTTCACATAATTTCTGGAAAAATTTATCCACATCGGATGACTATAGCATATATCTGCCATATAAACGGTCGATTCAAAAACTAGTTCTAGTGAGAAAAACTTTTTTGGTTTTCATCGTAACATCACCAATCGTGGTATATACTAGTTTTAAATGCTTCCACATAATTCTGGAAAAATTTATCAAAATCGGATGACTATATCATATAGCTGTCATAGGAACGATCAGTCCAAAAGCTAGTTCTAGTAAGACAAACTTTTTTGTTTTCCATCGTAGCATAACCAATTGTGGTATATATTCGTTTTAAATGCTGTCACACAATTCTGGAAAAATTTATCAAAATCGGATGACTATATCATATAGCTGCCATAGGAAAGATCGGTCTAAAAACTAGTTCTAGTGCGAAAAACTTTTTTGTTTTCCATCGTAGCATCACCAATCTTGGTATATATTAGTTTTATATGCTTCCACACAATTCTGGAAAAATTTATCAAAATCGGATGACTATAGCATATAGCTGCCATAGGAAAGATCGGTCTAAAAACTAGTTTGAGTGAGAAAAACTTTTTCTTTTCCATCGTAGCATCACCAATTCTGGTATATATAAGCTTTAAATGCCTTCACATAATTTTGGAAAAATTTATCAAAATCGGATGACTATAGCATATAGCTGCCATAGGAAAGATCGGTGGAAAAACCACTTTTAGTGAGAAAAACTTTTTTGTTATCAATGGAAGCGTCTTTAAAAACTGCAAGGTGTATTTAAAACATCGGTGGAGCCGATCCACGCATATCAATTGTTTGTTTAATTGATTGTCATGCAAAAATTGGGGGTTGTTTTCTTTTGCAGCGCACCGTCACACACACATACATACAAAATTTGTCTTTAAGAAAAAAGCTCTAAATTCACAATTTTCAGTAGCCGCCTCAGCAATTATAAATTACAGAACCCTGTAGGCTGTGAAAGTACTTGCAAACTAGGAAAAAAGACGAAGAAAGTCGTAAAATTTCCGAGCTAGCCATACTTTAAACGAAAATCAGCTAGTTAAAGCTTTTTTAAAGCAGCCACGAAGAAGTCAATTTGTCATAACATTTGTCTAACCAAATCACATCATAAACACTCAAATAGGCCAAATCAATAAACAATAACATAAAACGAAACAACAACAACAACACAAAAACGAATAACTCAAAGAAATCGGGACAAACATTGAGTTAAGCCTCCTCCTCCTTCTTCTTCTCCTCCCCTCACTGTTTCCCCTTTCCAAACCAAAGCCATATAAATATGCAAATTGTTATATGTGGCATAATGCCCATTTATTGCTTCTGTCTGATTATGAACAACGGCATTTTAATGTTAAAAGTAAAAGAATCATAAATAAATAACTTGGCGTACCATAAAAAAAAAAAGTACCTCGAACATAATTTCACCAAAGAACTTGAAGAGTAACAAAATGTCCAAAAGAACAGGTTCATAATTGAAATTCATGTTCGTAGTGGTTGTTGCTGTCAATGTGTCAGCCAGACAATAGTGTGTGTGTACCGTAAGTAAAGTTACCTCAAAGTCCAATCGAACTAATGCCCACTTAAAGATTCCGCAACGCTTCAAGGCGATGCGTTACGCATTTTTATGAGGTCATTTGCGTGTGAAGCGCACTAAATGTGCCCCAGGGTCCATCGCCCAGAACCTTTTTGCGCAACCTAAAGGAAAAATCAATTCGTGGAAAATCTAAGAAAAAATCATTACTCATACAAAAAAAAAAAAATCTATTAAAATTATCACACGCCATGTTGACCTCCGGAGTTGAGCAAACATTATTCATACTAACAAAAAAAAGCCCCGAAAATATAAAAATAAATAAACCAAAAGCCACAGTCAAATAAAATGAAAAATGCTGGCCCACAAAATATTGCAGCTAAAATAATTTGCCATGCTCGTAAATTTTCAGCTCATAAAACAGAAACGAGTTGTTGTTAAAGGAGGCATGAGTCAGTGTTGAGCATTTCTCGAATTGACTCAAATTTTGTTGTGTATATATTTTTTTTTACCATTTTGATCGACACTTTGTTTGATATATTGGCCCTTACCTATACATCATTTGCATGTGAAAAGCTTTGTGGTTCGTTCACATTTTGGAGCTGTTGACACAAATAACAAAATTTCACTAATTTGCCAAATGATTATTATGCTTGCCTAAACAACGTTAAGTGTTGCCATAAATTAGTAACCACAGACAATGTGCTGGGGCTCTAAACTTTGGATAGACAATAGTTATTTTTAGAAGACAATTTCCAAGATAAACAGCAAGAAAAAAACAACAACTGGCATTAACCACTTTGAGCAAATGTCAATCAAAAAAAAACCTTTGGAAGAAAGCTTACAACAAAAATTTGATACCAAAATTTTACACTACAATACAAGTATTTAAAGAATTTAGGCCAGAGAACGAATTTCACTTTGGTTGATCGACGGAAGCTGTGTAAAATGTTTCACTGTTTTGGTTCAAATAAGATGGTATATGGGTTCATATGGGAAGTAATAATATTTTTTAAAACACAAAACTTATTTTCTGTTAGAAAATATTTTTCTTAAGGAACTTGATCAGATTCGATATTTATTTCAGAAACAGAAGGTTATGATCAGCAAATTTGGAAAATGAAATCAAATTATATTCTTATTACAATTAAAGCTAGTTGGGAAACCTCCAATATTTTGGAAGGGGCTCGGTTCGGATCTGTGAGAAATATTTGGATTCGGTTCGCAGACCGGTTCCTGGATTCCCTGAACCCCAGGTTTTTGTTTCGAACCTTGGTTGAATTAGAAAAAAAAGAATAGTCTCTTTTTTATGTATTTTTAAGTTTTTTTTCGTAATTGTCGATCGGCTAAGAAATTATGAAATTTTGAAATTCAGTTATAAAATCATGAAGCTACTTTCATTCAGATTACGACGCTTCTCGTTTGTGGAAATTTTGGGAGAATCTTCACACTCAAAACCAGAGGTCCCAAAAATCAAAAAAACTTAAAATAAATCCAGTGATTTTGAAAGAATCCCATTTTAAGCTCTATTAAGACTAGAATTCCCTTATTAGAAAATCCGTTCTTACGTCAATCCGTTCGTAGTAGGTTTTAGAAATTTCTAAAAATCGGTTGGGATATCTCGGAGTTTTTTCTCAGCTTAGGCATTATGTCTCCCTGATGCTGTTCAGCTCTACCAGCTCTTAGATTAGAAAGAACAAACTTTAGTATTGAAAAGCACCTAATGTTGTTCTTATCAACTATAGTAAATAATACAATCAGATTGAAAACTAAGTGAAACTAATATATAATGTCTTTATTCAATTTAGTGGAGTTACTTAGAATAATGTGCTCGCGTTAGCGATTCGTAGACAACGGAGTAACATCCGTGAGTCAAAACATTAGACTTAAGTACATAATACTAACTTCTTTTTAATACTTTTTTTTTAATATTTCGTTCGGTTGAAAATTCTTTATATAATATTATTTTATAAACCGAACCATTTTTTAATAAGTGCTCCGTTTCGGGTTCAGGTTCGAGGGGTCAAAAATGTAAAACAGAACCTGTATTCAGGGGTTCGGTTCAGGGTCGATTTTCAGTCTTGGTTTAAATTGCACTGAATGTATTGCTGCTCATGACGCAATCAATTAGGTTTTTTTTTGTTTTTCTTTTTCCATTCTTAAATATAAGAAACTTTGTAAGACATAATGAAATAATTAATAAGTAGCTTACGTCGGGGTCACCATTTGGGTTTATTTGAGTGGAAAAAGAGTGCATTGCTGCTTATGACGCGTTCAATTACGTTTTTTTGTAATTATTCGAAACCCTTTCCATTCTAATTTTTCAACTTTGTAAGACATATAATGAAATAATTAAAAAGTAGCTCTCGTCGGGGTCACCATTTACGTTTATTTAAGTGGAAAAAAGATAGAAAACCACAATAAAAACCTACTTAAGTAATATATATAATATTTCACTTATATGCGTAGATCTTAATTGTTTAAGACTTACAGCTGGATTAACAATGCTGCTTATTGAAGAGCAACAAAAGTAATCTGCGATCGCATAAAGATTTGTTAGATTTTAATCTTAATCCACATAAAAATGGAAAAATTTAAAACTGTTTAGTTCTGTATACCAGTATAGCAATAAAGCAGATGTTTTTGAGGGTAAGATTAAAATTTTTTTAATGGAAGAATGAATAGCCAAATTGCTGAAGTCAAAAAAATATTCATTTAGATTACCCTACCGGTACGATTTAACATTTGTATTTTACTGAATAAATTGAATAACTCAAATAATTTTTAACGTCGTCTGTATTGAATAAAGAAGAGTAAAGCCTTTTGCTGCATTAGTTATAACTAAGCCTTAACAGTTTAAGTGGCAAAAGACATGAAGTACTATTTCGGTTTCGAAGGAAGAAAAAAAAATGTGTGTTATTTTTTCACTTGTCTGAGATCTCATATGAGATGGCTCAAAAATGCCTCAGGTTGTTGTGAGTTGACTGAATCAAACTCTAAGAGTGAAGACAGATAGGAGTCGAGGGGGGGGGTTTTTATTATTTCGTATTTGCTAGGAAATTCAAAAAAACGTTAACAGTGCCATGAACTGTTTTTTAAGTGTTAAACATCTATTCTATTGATAAATCGATAAGCTTGAATTTTTAAAAGAATGTTATTTATTCCATTTAGAAGTCGGATAAGATGCGTAAGACGTTGATTCAATCTAGTATTTTGCCAAGCGCCATTAATTTCAATGGAGAGGTTATCTCTAAAATTGTTTTTTATGGTCCCAGAATATAGGTAAATTCGTTAGTTCTGCCAAGAGAAGCCCCCCAGAATCAATTGACAGCAACTTTTGAATCTCCAAGTTTATTCTTCAGATAAGAATTAAATTTTCGCATTATGCAAAATGTGAACTCCAAGGTTTAGTTCGGTGCCATTTAATTCACCATTCTCGTTTCTTGCATGAATTCAGAAGCAGAAGAAGAATTGTTTTTAGAGGAGCCCAAACTGTACTTAAGCAGAACTAATTACAAATTCAGAAAATCACTTGTCAAACAAAAACAACCACAAGAAATAGATGAAGTTATACAGGTTATTTCCGGCTGCTGTATGTGTGTTTTCTAATGCCCGGCCTATGTCTCAGTGTTTTACAAAAACAATTGTGCTGCTATGGTATAGGATGTCGGCAACTCTGATTCAAATCTTTCTATTATTGTAAATAACATTCAAAATAAAAATAATGCTTCGGTTTGATCTTTTGATCAGTTTGTAGCTCCTTAACACTTCTTCTTCTTCTCTCCACTTACAAACGCTACAAAAACATTTAACAAATATCTGAAAAATCAAATCCCATAAAAAAAAAAAATCAAGAATCGATAAGCGGACTTTTAGCATAACAAAAGCCTCAACTTTAGCGCGTTTCTTTTTGTGCTCATTTGCCAACGCAGTTTAAAAAGAAAGACCTAAACAACAATTTAATAATAAAAATAAAAACTTAGGCAATGAACTTGCATTCCCCCCTAAAAGCGCATAAGCATTAAGATTGAGCTCAGACAATAAAAATAAAAGCACAAATATCAAACGACAAATCTACAAACAAATTTCGGTGCAAAACCAAATTAAATTGAAGCGAAGAATGCAATAAAAATAAAATACAAAAAAAAACAGAAAACGAAAGAGCCAGAGACAGATAAATGTACATAAAGATAATGGGGATGGGGCAGCAGCTGAAAAGTGTGTGTTTGTGTGTGTGTGTTTATGTGAAGAGCGATAAAAATTTAATCAAAATTTATGAAGAAGTCTCTGATTACCTGATGGTCCATATAACACACGATTTACTAACACTTTCTGATCTCTTTTTTTTTTTTTTTGCAGTCCTCGGAACTGGACTATCGGCATGAGCTGATGGGACGACTCCACAAAATAGAACCAGCCGATGTTGAGCTGGAAGTTCTGGCTGCTGCGGCGGCTGCTGCCTCTAGTACTACACCCAATAGCAATAGTTTGGCCAGTGGCCATAACCAACACCAGCATCAGCATCATCATCATCAGTTCCACCATCATCATCACCCGCATCATCATACGCATCAGCATCATCAGCATCAGCATCATCATGCGCATTTGCATCAGTCGCAATCGCATAGTCTGCAAAGCGGTGAGAGTGGAGGAGACTCATGGCAATTGCCAGCAGCGAGTTATGCCAGCGATCAACCTCAGCAGCAGCAACAGCAACAACAACAGCAACAACAACCCGCCGGCTCGCCCAATTCAAACTCAAATTCCGCCTATGCCTGTACTCCGTTATACGATGGAGCGCCCTATGATGTGGCATTGGGTTATGGAGGAGGAGGAGGCGGTGGAGGTACTACCACAGGCAGCACCAGCGGCGGCGAGAAGGAGTATTTGTATGGTAAGTTTATTAAAGGGGGTTAGGGAGACGGGAGGGGGGCGCTTACAAAATTACACGCTTGGTGAAATCTCGCAAGTCAATAGCAAAACTTTAGTTTTGTATGTTTTCTGTTTCCCCCCCATTCAAAATGTGAAATTTGAAACCTAACCAAAAAAAAAATAACAGAAATAATGTGACAATCAAACCCAGAGCTTCAGGTTGATGGAAATGTAAGATTAGATGAAGTCATGGGGATTAGTTGCTAGGTGTTGAAATATTCTTAGTCTTAATCAACTGTAAAGTTAACTTAAATCACTGTTAAGTGTGTCACACTTTAACATATTCACAATTCAACACTAATCTTTGAAATTACGAGGGCAGTTTGACAAGTCAGTCAATTATGATAAAAAACCAATGTTTTGCTAAAGCTACTAGTGATTTCTCTAACCACCGGTGGGTAACCCTTAGTCAACAGAACTACAAGAGGTACTAGTGATTTATCTAACCACCAGTGGTTAAGCCTTTCGCTAAATAGTCAAAAGAGGTTGTATCCCTTTCGCTAGATAGTCAAAAGAAGAGCAAGAGGTACACGTGATTTATTTAACCACCGATAGTTAATTGTTTGGCTAAATAGTCAAAAGAGGTACATTAGGTTCTAGTGATTTATCTAACCACCAGTGGTTATTCATTTCGTTTCAGAAGACAAATATTTTCTATTTGTTCGCTAAATAGTCAAAAGAGGTTCAATAGGTACTAGTGATTTATCTAACCACCGGTGGTTAACCATTTCGCTAGATAGTCAAAAGAAAAGCAAGAGGTACTCGTGATTTATTTAACCACCGATAGTTAATTGTTTGGCTAAATATTCAAAATAGGTACATTTGGTACTAGTGATTTATCTAACCACCGGTGGTTATTCATTTCGCTAGATAGTCAAAAGGAAGAGCAAAAGGTATTTTCATGATTTTTTCGCTAAATAGTCAAAAGAGGTTCAATAGGTTCTAGTGATTTATCTAACCACCGGTACAATAGGTACTAGTGATTTATCTAACCACCGGTGTTTATTCATTTCGCTAGATAGGCAAAAAAAAGCAAGAGGTATTTTCGTGATTTTTTCGCTAAATAGTCAAAAGAGGTACATTAGGTACTAGTGATTTATCTAACCACTGGTGTTTATTCATTTCGCTTGATAGTCAAAAGAAGAGCAAAAGGTATTTTCGTGATTTTTTCGCTAAATAGTCAAAAGAGGTTCAATAGGTACTAGTGATTTATCTAACCACCGGTGGTTATCCCTTTCGCTAGATAGTCAAAAGAGCAGCAAGAAGTACTCGTGATTTTTTTAACTATCGATGGTTAATTTTTTCTCTAATAGGTACAAAAGGTACTAGTGATTTATCTAACCACCGGTGGTTAACCCGCTCGAAGGACCGAATTATTCTAGTTGAGTGAAGTTCTTCTCTAGATTGAGGAGTCTGTAACTTATGACATAAAATATATGTAATTGGGCTCGAAGGACCGAATTATTCTAGTTGAATGAAGTTCTTCTGTTGATTGAGGGGTAGAGCCCAGTTTCTTTAAATAACTTTATAAAACAACTAAAGCCCTGGCTTTATTTATACCTAATATAACGAAAAGCTTGAACTATCCCGACTTCTAGTCAAAGTAGACACAAAAGCGTTACATATCTCTACATTCGTTTGTTTCAGAGATGACCTCCTACCGGGTTAAGATACTAAATGTAAAATTTCCAACCCGACAGACTTATCAAACTACCCTCCTACTTTAAGATATTCTTCAATCAACACTTTTCTCTCTCACTTAAAAAAAAAAAATTAGTCAAACAAATCAACATCTGTTTATAAATTTCATGCATATGCGAGATTTCTTTGTGTACATTAATAATTCCCCCCCAAGTAGACATATTGCATTTGCATAACATATTAGCACGATGATTATAAAGCGATTTCCTCTACTTGATCAAAACAGAAACCAAAAACAAAGAGGCTCTCTACGCCGATCCATTGGATGATCCATATCAACGGCCAGTGCTATGGGATGATATTGCTACCTCAATACAAAATATTGATCCCGAGAATGCGCTCATGCTGAGCGCCACCAGTAATGGCAGTAGCGGCAATACTAACCATAATAACAACAACATCAGCAGCAGCAACAACAACAACAATAACACCAGCAGCAACAATGGAGATCCAGCACAATTGCCACAGGTCAAAATGGAAGCAATAGATGAAACTTTACTTGAAACTTTCTCAACACCATTGCTCAGTCCGCTGGAGATAAAAACAGAAAAGCAGCAGCGACAACAACAACAGCAGCAGCAACAACAACAACAGCAGCAATACCACCAGCAGCAGCAGCAACAACAACAGCACTATCAGCAACATTATCAACAACAACAGCAGCAACACTTGTACCAGCATCATCCCAGTCTGGCGCTGTCTGGTCTGCCACCCGCTGCTGAAGTGGTTGAGTTGCAACTGCAACAGCAACAACAACAACAACAGCAGCAGCAGCAACATCAACACAGTGGCAGCAACAGCCCAAAGCAGGCAACCCCCAGCGACAGCAACACCACCTCCTATCAGCAACAATACGCATCTCAATTGACCAGCACCACAACTGGTGGCTATCTAAACGGTAGCAATAGCAGCAGCAACAACAGCAACAGCAGCAGCAATACTACAGCCCTCAGCAGTGGCTATGGCTATAACTGGCATAGCAGTCAGGTGAGTTGAAGTCAAAAAGAGGTACTAGTGATTTATCTAACCACCGGTGGTTAACCCTTTCGCTAGATAGTCAAAAGAAGTACAAGAGGAACTAGTGATTTATCTAACCACTGGTGGTTAACCCTTTCGCTAGATAGTTAAAAGAAGAACAAGAGGTACTAGTGATTTATCTAACCACCGGTGGTTAACCCTTTCGCTAGATAGTCAAAAGCTGTACCAGAGGTACTAGTGATTTGTCTAACTACCGGTGGTTAACCTTTTCGCTAGATAAAAAAAAGAAACACAAGAGGTACTAAAGTCAAAAGAAGTACAAGAGGTACTAGTGATTTGTTTATATGCCGGTGGTTAACCCATTCGCTAGATAGTAAAAAGAAATAAAAGAGATACTAACCACCGGTGGTTAATCATTTTGCTAAAAAGTACAAGAGAGACTAGTGATTTGTTTATATACCGGTGGTTAAACCATTCGCAAGATAGTTAAAATAAGTACAAAATGTACTATTGATTTATCTAACCACCGGTGGTTAACCCTTTCACTAGAAAGTAAATAGAAGTACAAGAGGTACTCACCACTGGTGGTTAATCTTTTCGCTAAATAGTCAAAACAAGTACAATAGGTACTAGTGATCTATCAAACCACCGGTGGCAAGCCCTTTCGCTATAAGGTAAAAAAAAGTACTAGAGGTACTTCCCACTGGTGGTTATTTTTTTCGCTAAAAAGTTAAAAGAAGTACAAGAGGTACTAGTGATTTATCTAACCACCGGTAGTTAAACCTTTCGCTAGATAGTAAAAAAAAGTACAAGCGATACTAACCGACGGTGGTTAATCTTTTCGCTAAAAAGTAAAAAGAAGTACAAGAGGTACTAGTGATTTATCTAACCACCGGTGGTTACGCTTTCGCTAGATAGTCCAAAGAAGTACAAGAGGTACTAGTGATTTCTCTAAACAACGTTGGCTAACCCCTTTCACTAGAAAGTAAAAAGAAGTACAAGAGGTACTAGTGATTTATCTTACCACCGGTGGTTAACCCCTTCTATAAATACCTAGAAAAGTAAACAAAAACTTCTCTAGATAAAGATTCTTTTACGACCTTCAGTTTTCTAACTCATTATTCTTTCTTCTTCTTTTTCCTTCCCCAACTCGCTCTCTCTCTCTTTTGTAGACCTTCCACACCAAATACCAAATACACCCGCCATCTGCCATAAGCACTTCATCGACAGCCACACCATCAACAACTGCCACGCCCACAGCTCAACATGGTGCTCAACAGCAACAACAACACAGCAGCAGCAACTGCAACAACTTTGCCCACCAGCCGCACCCAGTACACCCTCCGCCACATCTGCGTCCTCATCATCGTCCGCGTCCTCCACCCGTCACATGTTTGTGCCACCTTTGACGCCACCTAGCTCAGATCCCGGTAGTCCCGGTAGCTCGATGGTGGCAGCAGCTGCTGCTGTTGCCCAGGCTCAAAGACGCAGTACACCACCGCCTCCGTATCAGCAAGGTCATGTTTTGGCTGGACTATGTCCCAGTTTGATTAATCCAGCGCCAACGTTGCAGTTACTTGGTGGTGCCAGCACCACAACGCTCACCACACTAACACCCGCCAATGCAGTAGTAGGAGGATTAGGAGTAACTCAACACCAGCAGCAACAGCAGCAGCAACAACAGCAGCAGCAGCAGCCATCAACTGTGCCTCCACCTCCGCCAACGACAGTCACCTCAACGGGACGACGCGGTCGCCACTCGCATCATCAGCCGGGCACACCGGCACATATAGCCAGCCTGATGAGTGTGCGCACCGTGCGCTACAATCGACGCAATAATCCGGAGCTGGAGAAGCGTCGCATCCATCACTGTGATTTTGTGGGTGAGTATGATTTTGCAGTCGGTGCATGCCCGTCTCGTTTATCATTTCGCGCACTTTGCGACACTTTTCGTAAACTTCTGTTAGCTCTGCTCCACGTGCGCAACTCATTGCGCATGCGTGAAGCGTTTTTCCAATCGGCATTTACTTATTTATTCTCTATTTATCTATACATTTATTTATTATCTTTGTGACTTTGTCCGCATCTCTTGCTGAGCCATTGACAGTTCCCGCTGTTTTGTTGTTGTTGTTGTGGTGGCGCTTTTTCTATTACCTTTTTTGTAATTCTAATTAGGCATTTGCCATATTTATGTAACTGAGAGAAAGAGAGAGACGGAGCGTATGTGGGCTGGCTATTGTTACAGTTGCATGCTGTGTGCATGGCCAAGTGCGTTTTCAATGTCAAATTATTGTTAGAGGATAGAGCTGAGTCAGCTTAGATCAGTGGATAATGGAATGAGCTAATGTAGAGGAACCAGAGATCAGATTCATTTTATTAATTAGAAAATCAATGTTTAAGATCAGTTGAGCATTTCATCTTTTATGATTATCAAGCAAAATTAACTGGTCCAAAACTGATTAATCTAACCACAGGTGATTAACCCTTTCGCCAGATAGTCAAAAGAAGAACAAGAGGTACTAGTGATTTATCTAACCACTGGTGGTTAACCCTTTCGCCAGATAGTCAAAAGAAGTACAAGAGGTACTAGTGATTTATCTAACCACCGGTGGTTAACCCTTTCGCCAGATAGTCAAAAGAAGTACAAGAGGTACTAGTGATTTATCTAACTACCGGTGGTTAACCCTTTCGCCAGATAGTCAAAAGAAGTACAAGAGGTACTAGTGATTTATCTAACTACCGGTGGTTAACCCTTTCGCCAGATAGTCAAAAGAAGTACAAGAGGTACTAGTGATTTATCTAACCACCGGTGGTTAACCCTTTCGCCAGATAGTCAAAAGAAGTACAAGAGGTACTAGTGATTTATCTAACCACCGGTGGTTAACCCTTTCGCCAGATAGTAAAAAGGAGTACAAGAGATACTTAACACCGGTGGTTAATCTTTTCGCTAAAAAGTAATAAAAAGTACAAAAGGTACTAGTGATTTATCTACCACCGGTGGTTAACCCTTTCGCCAGATAGTGAAAGGAGTACAAGAGATAAAGTTTAATCTTTTCGCTAAAAAGTAATAAAGAGTACAAAAGGTATTGATTTACCCGGTGGTTAATCTTTTCGCTAAAAGTAATAAAGTACAAGGGTAAGTGATTTATTAACCACCGGTGGTTATCTTTTCGCAAAAATCAAAAAAGTACAAGAGGTACTAGTGATTTATCTCACCACCGGTGATTAACCTTTTCGCTAAATAGTCAAAAGTAGTAAAAGAGGTACTAGTGATTTATCTAACACCGGTGGTTAACCATTTCGCTAGATAGTAAAAAAAAGGTGGCCACATGGTACGAATTACGCGTGAGGTGTTGAAAAATGTACACCGAAAATACATAAAGCATACAAATTACCCTTTATGTACTGGTGCTTGCTCTGCCGTAAGCAGACTGTGGACATCCCTGATGTAAAGAATAGAAGAAAAGAGTTTTTTCACTTGCTCTGTCATTCTTCAGTAGAAGGACACTTAACAAAGCCTTAACTTCTTCCTTTTAAATATTATTCGTTTCTAACAGTTGGGGCAAAACTCCTTTTGGAAAAGATCAGGGAAAATATGGTCTAGACTTATTAAAAAATTTTAAACCTTTTGCTTTTCACTTTAAATCCATTTGATATCCAGCTAACCCACATCATTTCCAAGTGTCTTCACCTTTTACCTCCTTCAATAGACTTCAATTTATTCTAGCAGGAATGTAGCCCAAAAATCTTGATCAATAAGACACAAACAAAAAGCCATTGCCATTCCCATTAGTCTGGGTCAGTGGGCGTAGCAAAATTCTACTTTTTAATTAATTGGGTGAAAGTTTGCACGAGAATCACTTGCGAAGCCAGTGACATTTATGAGGCACTTACAAAAAAAAAAAAAAGGATGCCCCAAAGAGATCCCCAACACGTACGCTCTAATTGAAAGGCCAAAGCACACAACGTGCCCAGAAAAACTAAACAGCTAGATAGCTGAAATAGCGAGGCGAAGAATGTTGTGACGACTACGACGACGAGCGATCGTCGACAGTTAGACGCTTGATTGGCTGTGCAGATATTGGATATTGGAGGATTGCTGAACTCCAGCCAGACATAACTCACTTGGCTGGCCAAAACAGTTGCAGTCTTTTGGCATCGAGAGTTGAGCTCGATGTCTGATGCGTGCGTTTATGGCATAATAACTTCATTTGGACAGCATTTTCTGTTTGCCAGCCTGACTGCCTGCCTACCTCAGCATTCATTGAGTTTGGCTAATATATATTTGTGGTCTTACGCGCACAGTATTTATTTTGTCTAAAAATGGCCATGGCAAACGTGTCAGACAATTGTCAATTATTTATTAGTGGTAACGCACGTATGAATGTAAGTATGTGTGTAAGTATGTGTGTAGCCAAGTCTAGACAATGTCGGAGAATACAGTTGGTGGTGGTGGTGGGGAGGGGACAGGGGGAGACTTAAGTGCTTTTTGGAGGAGATCGATAGGTAGATAGAGCATAGAATTATATATTTATTTGATCAAATGTTTAAGATGGATTTGCTGATGTGATCTCATCTAAAGCTTAATTTATACATGGAATTTTGAGTGAGCTTCAATAGATTCCTCTTTTGTTTCAACTGTTTTATATACTAGAGTCTTGGTTTAACTCGCTATCTATTGTATATTTATAAGGAAATTAATGTGTGCTTGAATTACCCTTCTGGGTGGTCATTATTAATTTAGATAACAAAGCTTTGAAAATAAATTAAAAAAAAATTTTTTAAATACTGGAAGTTAAAAAAAATACCAAAATTCCGTTATTACTTGTACAAGATTTGAGAATTTGGAACTTAAAAGAACTTTAAATTTTAGTTGAATCCTTCGAAAAAAAGTATTAAAAAGTCAGGTTTGATATCGACCAGGCTACAAATTGAAACTACCATTTGACAACGATTTTTGGATAATTAAAAGTTGAATTACCATTATAATTACAATTTTTTTGGTAATTTAAAATTTCATTACCATTTTACAATTTTTTATGTAATTAAAACTTGCGACCAAAATTACTACAATTATTTTTAATTACCAAAAAATTATATTTTTGAAGACAGTAATTGAAAAATTTGTAGTGGAAATAATATTTTTAATGACGAATTTTTGATATTTGTAATGGTAATTAAATATTTAATTACTCAAAGAAATCGTAATTGTAATAGTAATTAAATTTTTAATTACCCAAAAAATCGTAATTGTAATGGTAATAGTAATTTCAGTTTACAGCTTTGACAATCGTCTATCTTAATCAAGTATACGAGAAGTGAACAATAACCACATACAAATTTTACTTAATGCGAAATCAAACTAGCTGAAATTAATCGTCATTATCATCAATCCAAGGTTTAATCTATATTACAACTTTGATTTATAATTAAAGCGCAATTCATACAAAATTTGAATTAATTGTTTGTTATTATATTCACAAAAAAATTAAGTGTTTATCTTCAAGTTTGGGCTAGAAAATTTCGACAGTTCTAATCAGAAAGTCAAACCAGAACCATTTACTTAAATAATTCCTAAAAATTCTTCTTTTGAATCTTTTATTTGAAACCCTTTCGAAGACTTTTTTCTTGGTAACCTTCATCAGAGTTTTATAGAAGTAAGATTTTTTATGTAAGTTTACCAGATATCCGCTAAACATTTTATCTAAAGGGTTGTTTGGAAGAATTGTTTGGGATAGTTATCATCAAGCCATAGGTCCTTGAAACATTCTTCGAAAATCTTTGCTGTAATATTTAGTGTATGCTCTTAAATAAGTCACTTGGGTAAAAGGGTTTCATGATGTTGTGCAAATGTTTAAAACAGACCCAAGGAAGCACTCGACTGTAGACAACAAAGAGATCTCACAGATGGTTAGAGCTAAAGGTTTAAAGTGTATGGAACATACCTATAATCCTTATACTTGTAGGCAAATAGGACAAAACCAATAGGAAAAACCTCATATTTCCACAATTAGGGATCATCTCCTACATAGAACTATTTGTCACTTTAAGGGGTTTTAGAAAATCAAAATCTTCACGTTTTTGAGAAAAAAATAACATTTTTTTGAAATATTTTTGCTTTTAACTTTTTAAACTACTAAACCGATTTGAAAATGTTCTTCCACTAAATTATTAGGAATTGCATACCCTTTTGATTAATTTCTTGCTTGACTCCATTTAAATTTTCTAACTCGAGATATGGCTTAAAATGTAAGTGTACCTACCGAAAAACTAAAAAAAAATTCTAACTCAAAAACGTATCCATACAAAAATTATTGAAATTCAATTTTGAGTTTAGCAATCCAAAATACATCATTAAAAAATAATGCCTTCAATGGCACTTTTTCGCTTTAAACTAGTGTTATCTGACACATAGCAGCTATGTTGAATATGATAAATCGGCCCTTATTCTAATCATCACTATTTGTCGATATACCATACATAATTTTCTAATCAGATGAACAATATTAGAGTTATATGCAAATCGAATAATTACGCTGGGGCAGCACTGGCTGAAATCATGATGGGCAGCACTTTTATTGAGTAAGTGACCCAACACTTAAAAGTTATCAGTTATATACAAACTTTAACAGCTTCAAAGAAAATATAATACGGTCGGGCTTGACGGACTTTCTTACTTGTTTTAACTTCTGAAGAAGGTCCTTCTTCTTTCTTCCATATTTTGTCTAAGTAAATTTAAAGACTTTTGACATTAAATTTAACAGGAAAATTAAATTGAGTCAATTATCAGAGAATCTTAAAATGATCTTTCTTCAGATTTCTTTCAAAGATTCAGTTACCTTTTTTTATTAATTTTTAACAGATAGAAATTCATTAATAACTTTCTTGAAGATCTGCTTCATTAGTCATCGATTACCCGTTTCGTTAGGCCTTTTAAAAAGCACTTTTTTAAAGCATAGTAAAATTTAAGTTGATGGCATAATCTACTGACGTTATCACCGGGCGGTTCTTGAAACGGCGTTTCAGAACTGCGAACTGCTTACTTTGATGTTTATTTGTGCGTTGTTCATTATAATTGAGATGATATCGAGCCTGCTATATCTTTAAGAAATGTCTTTTAAATAACTAAAAATATTTTTAAAATTCTTAAGAATTTTTTTTTAGTTTTTAAAAGTTTTAACCGGGATTAAAGCCTCCAAGGGTCAACCAAATATACTCATTTCTATTTCATTTATAGCATTTGAATGTGGTGCATTGTATTGGTTGCAGTTTCTTGCAATAAAGAGTGTCTATTTACACAAGCCAAGAGATTGAGAGAAACTTGGCTTGGCACTTTGAGGGTGTAAAGCCAGATATACATATATATTTTTTTATATATTTATGACGATGATGATGATGCAACTTTTTTAAGGATGTCCTTCCTTAAAAAATCTACAACAATTTATTAAAGTATTTCTTTTTAGAATTTTCACAATTTCTTTAAAAGTTGTTTTGTGAATTTTATCAGCGATTCTTCTGAAAAACGATGAGCGTATTCTTTAAAGGGTTGGCAGAGTTTGCTATAATTCATAGAAGATTTCTTCAGCTTCTCTCTCGAAAAAAATAAAAGTTTGCTCAGAACTTTTTCCAGTTTTACCATAAGTTCCTTTTCTTTCCAAGAACCCATCACAGAAGTTCTATTAAAGCTGTCGTATGATTTTCGAAGTAGCTTTTGCTTTTATTATACTAAAGTGCCCCATCTATCACGAAATGGGAATCTAATCAAAGACTTTCTCTTTGAATTTCAGGCTGTTCAAAAGTCTACACCAAGAGCTCGCATTTGAAGGCACATCAAAGGATACATACGGGTAAGTTATCATCCACATTCAAACACCGCCTACCACCTAGTTATAACATCTTTTTAACAAAATCTGTCAATCCTGGGCATGTGGGCTGTCCGATTACCACACCGATGAGCCAGTGGCACCGCACAGCTGTGTGTTGGTTGGGCAACTGTTGTTGGAGAAAAAAAAATGCCTTTTGATTAATTCGCGGGCTCATATTTGTAGTTGCCAGCACATAATTTGCCAAGAGCTTCGAGCGCCTTTTGCCTCTTTTTTCAATTTCCAAAAAAAAACCACAAAAATCGTGATTTCTATGGTTTGTTTTTGTTGTAGTTTTGTGGTCAGTTGCAACATCCAACAATCGCCAATCGCCAACGCCATCAGCTGGGCGCACGTTTGGCCTGCATTTCCTTCTTGCTCAGATTACACTTGACGTTCCGTTGTATATATTTCGTTTTTTCGTTCGTTCGTTCGTTCACTTGGTTCAGTTCGTTGATGTTGATCACCTGTCTTCGTTTTATGGGCCACACGTTTTTATGCCCCCTCGATCGACCCAGACCCAAACCCAGCCTCTCAGTGTCTCAGTGTTTGTTGCTCTTTCTCCTTGGCTCGCTGGGTTTATTAATCGCACATGACCAGCTGATTTATGCGCAACTTTAAAATGCTGCATTAAAAACATTTTTATTATTATGATTTTGCGTTGCGTTGATTTTAACTTAACTGATAAAGTTAACGCCCCGTCAAAAAAAAAAAAAAAAGCATTTGATGCTCCCGCATTGAGTGAATCAAAAAGTTCAACCCAGGGTTTCCCACTTTAATTGACTTTACCTAAGGCCCGAGGGCCACACGAACTGCCGTTTCTAATCCACCTGCCTGGCATTTGGTTCAAACTGATTTTGCAGTAGTTGTGTGTTTTTTCTCATTTCAAGTGTCCAGCCAACATTTGGTGGGGCTACCGTCTGATGGCTGTCCATTTGTTTGGCTTTTGAGTTAGTTAACATTGTACCCCAGCCTCCAATCTCCATTCATGCAATTTTATTTTTAGCTGCAGCATCTTATGGCGCCAGAGACGCCAACTGAGTGTGTTGTCTTTGCTGATTAGCAACGACTTTGGAGACGAGAGATGGCTTGAACACTTGGGCGTATATATTTAGTTTAAATATTTGCCAGAGTCATAGAGATGTCTTAAGGAGTTTTGTTTGTTGTTTTTTGTGATTTCTAATTTGAAAAGGAGTTGAAGAGTTGGACAAAGATTGGATGCTTTTGGGAGGGCCAGGAAATTAAACTGGTATTCGAATCAGAATCCTTTACCATTAAATTTTAAAAAACCCAAACAAATTTTTTAATTATTTTATGAATCGAATTTCTTGTAGTTTTTATGCCTTACAAATTAATACATAAATCTCTGAAATTTGTTTAGCAAGTTTGATATGAACCGAATTCATAAGTACATATCAAAGAGCTGAGATCTTTATGCTAGTTTTACATTCAGTCATAAAATGTCAACCACCAATTTTTGCCTTGAAAATTACGAGAATCGGAAAAAAAAGCCCAAAATCGGGCAATGTAAACTAAGCTTTACTTTGAATTTAAGTTTTGTGCAGAAAAAAAATTGCTCTCTAAAAAAACTCAAGAATTCCGCACTTAAACAGGGAACACTCAAGTACAAAGGATCTCAAAAGCTGACTTAGTTCGAAATTTTCAAATCTGAGAACAAAATTTTTCATTTCAAGTTCATTTCGGATTATAAATTCTAAAAAAATAAAAAAAAAATTTCCGGATACTTAAATTGAATTGTTACTTAGGTAACTTGAAATTACATATTATATATTTTATCTTTAATGTCAAATGACAAGCTAATCTACAATGAAAAACAAGACAACATAAGGGCCAGGGCTGTAAATGAATCCATCATTTCGAGATTGATTCACGATTCAAAACAAAAAAAAAAAACAACAATTCAGCTTTAAATCATCAAGATTTAAATATTTGATTACCAAAATATAAAATACCGTAAGGAGGATTTAAAAATTATTTGGAGGAATCAGATTGTAAATATTTTGATTTAATTCATTTGATTTAAATCTTTGAATATAAAAAAAAAAATAAAATCATTGAAGACTTAAATCATTGAAGATTTAAATCATTGAAGATTTAAATTTTCAAGATATAAATCTTAAAGTCTTAAATCATTCGATTTAAATCATAATATTGCAATCTTAATGATTTAAATGAAAAAATTTTAAATCTTTAATGATTTTAATAAAAATATTGAAATCTCAAATGATTTAAAACTCAAAATGATTTAAATCTTAATGATTTAAATCACAAAATGATTTAAATCTATAAAAAAATAAATCACATTTGATTTCAAAAGTTTGATTTAAATCAAATGAATAAATCTTAAATGATTTAAATCTTTAATGATTTTAAATCAAATGAATTAAATCAAAATACTTACAATCAGATTGCTTCAATATGAATTATAAATCAACTTTATGCAATTTTTCATGATTGAATCAGATTTAAATCTTAATGATTTAAAACTCAATTGAATCAATCAAGATGCAAATAAATCATTAAGATTTAAAAAAAATCAAAACTGATTTAAATCTTTTACAGCCCTGATAAGGGCCTACTAGATGGTCATTTCGTGTAGAGCAATGTGAACCCGGCCTTATTCTTGCTCTTTGTTATTTAATTTATAAATGATTTATTCATGATGCAATAAAAAAAGGCCAAAATAACGTTAACATTTTAAGAACAAAACAATCTTAATTCAATTACGGTCATACCTAAATAAAGGATGACTTAAGGCTCAAATCACAAAATATTCATACGTGATGAGTGTGAATGAATGTGAATGAATATGAATGAATGTGAATGAAAAATTGTCAAAAAATGTCAAATGATTTCAAAATTAATTTATTCTTAGGTCAAGTTTTCCCCTTTAATTTGAAGGGTAAATATTTGTGGACACATTCATTTATATACTTATGAAAAGTGAGATTCGCTACAGTAATTATGCATAAAAAAAATACAGTAAACATTCCCTATACAAGCAACTAATCTGAACCAATTTTTCTAACAAGTTTCAAATGTAGAAAAAGTTGCTTATATAGAAATAAGGAGAATAAATGTTTAAATTCGGCTTTTTATACCTACACGAGCCGACCGCATGCCGATGTTTATGCCAAAAGAGCAAACAATTTTAAGTCGCTGGCCAGCGTTCAATGAAGTCAGTTAGAGATGAAATGCAAAGCTCACCAATACACTCTCACTTGTTGAAAAACACTGGTCATATCTTATCCACAAAATAATCACCCGGTATAATAAAATCTATTTCGTCGATCAATGAAAACTGAGAGTTCATTCCAGGCTTCGACTATCAAAATTAATATTTTTAAAAAAAGTGTCTGTGTCTATGTCTAGATACTTCACAAAAAAACAAATTGGGGCACCATTGGAATAGAAGATTTGCTTTGATTTTTATGGCTAACTCTATTTCCGTCTTATTGTCAAACTTTAAAAGAAATGTTCAAAATTACGAAGCCCTTTAAAATTTCTTTTCTCTCCCGAAATTCGTTTGAATATCATGCACACAAAAAAAAAGCATCCACAATTGTCGGCGTATGCGTAAGTAAAATAACTCGTGTTTTTTTCTCTCAAGTGATCTCAAGTGGCACTCAGCTGACACTTTTGTAGGATTTTTGTATAGAAACTCAAACATGAACTCGACTCGTGGCGTGACTTATTGGTTTATTTAGATCTCTTTTAATGAACTTAAGTATTTCGAGATGCCTGAACATAATCACAAAAAAAATAAAAGATATAAAAATTTACCTAGCCAACTCAAAATGTGTGTAGAGGTATTTTTTTATGGTGAGTCATGAGATTTGGTACAGAATTTTGAACAAGAAATAGACCTCCCCGTTGCTGTCGTGGGAATAACATTTGGCAATGGCAAAAAAAACTCAAAACAAAAATACAAAACAAAGTTATGTAAATGTTGTTTTGTAATGTGCGATGAACGCAATGCGATAAGCCCACCAAACAGAATTACTTCATAATTTTAGTAACAAACCCGATAAAAGCGCTCAACAAACAGCAATAAAAATAAATTCAAAAGCTACCCAAAAAGGCGCTGGGATCCAGAAAGAGAGAGAGAGAGAGAGAGCGATCAAGCCCCTCCGGGCAAACAGCAACTGGTGGAGGTCTAGCCGTTGTTGCTTGGGCATAAAAATCAAACTAATTTATGGCAGTGCGAACATATTAGCAAACAAATCAGTACAAAATAAGCCAAACTGGACTGACTGGACACCAAGAGCAACCTAGGGATGCAAAAGACGAAGACTTGGGCTCTGCGGGTCGCTAGAGAGTCTGAGATAAGTATAGGAAATTTATGCGTTCGCTGGTTGCATAAAGATTAGTTACCAAGTGATTTTCTAATCGGCGGCAGGCAAGATAAGAAACAAAAAGCCCAAATAAATACGACAAATTTATGAGCTTAAAGAGGGAGGAAGAGAATGAAGAAAGGAAGGTTTATCTACTTTGGCTGGAGATTTTTGTAGTAAGCATGACAATTTTTTATAGTTTTATTAATCAAGGAAGAATTGTGCAAGTTCCACAGACTAGGGAAATATAGACCGAACGTTTGTGACAGATGTTTGTGTGGGCACCCCTAGATGAAATGCAGCAAACAGATTCCAAATATAAAAAAGTGTGACCATATCCAGTGACAACAGAAACCGAGAGGATTTTTGTAAAACACCTCAGGCCAATAAAGTGAATGTCAACAAACATTTCAACATTGTTTCCCTAACCAAATCCAATTCAAGTAATTCCTAACAATACCAAATTCATTCGCTTCACTTCACAATCTCCACGAAGTACATACCTTCCATGTCTGTATGTCTGAATAATGCTCAGCAAATAAAGAAAAAAATGTCAAGTTTATTCAATAAAATTTCAAACCGCCATAATTATTTCATTCAATTTCAATTTGAACATGAATGTTTATTATGTTGATGTAGCATATGTACGATTATGGTGTATACCCGGTCAGAATTAGTCATAGAGTTCGCTCACCGGCATGTAATTTGGGTTTTCTGCGCTAAAACCAAGATTGCACAGTGGTTCGATTGTCGTTCAAAAGGTGGTGAAAATTATATTTTACCTGATATTTATATTTTATGAAGTAAGAAAGGTGCAGGTAAAAGGTAAAATTTCTTCTATCCTTGAACTTCTGTGACATTATTCATTTGCTTGCTTAAGATTCTATATAAGGATGGCTGAATTAATTTTCTGACATATTTTCTATGAATAAAAGCGTTTGTCCTCATTCATTATTTACGCACAGTCTAAACGATTTGATAAAGAAAGCTGCAACGTAAAGTAGTTTTCATATTTGATCAAAATATGAAATACAACATAGTTTTGAGAAATTCTACTCCCAAGAGGGGAAATTGACCGAAGAAGATTGTAGGGAGAAACATTTTTGTATGCCATCATCGTATTATCTTATTTTGGACTTTAAGCCAATCGTTATTTTTAGGTCGATCTTTATGAAATTTGTTTAATAAGCTCCATGTCTCAAAAAAAAAAAAATTTTTTTCTTATTTGGTAAAAGTCCACTTCCAAAGTCGGAGAATCGTCAATATAAATGAAAATTTCAGTTAATAAATAATAATAAATAAATGGAAAAACATTTTTTTATTTTGCCTTACCTGGGGGCGTGACAATTTAATGCGAAAACCTTTTGAATTTGGGAATCTCTACCCCTAAGGTAGGAAAGGGGATTCGAGGTCAAAGCTTATGCTAGGTTTACATTGGGTCATATATTGACAAATGTCAGAAAATCACAAATGTTTTGTCCGGAAAATGATAGAATTTCACTCAAAAGAAAAAAATAAATTTTAATAATGACGTTTACAAATACGCACTTAGTGTCTTTAGAAATATTTTGCAAAATAAATAGTGTTATTTCATCTGGGCATGTCAATTAAAGCCGTCAGCCCATACTGTCTTTGGGAATACTTCATTTACACACAGAGAAAAAAATTTATATGAAATGGAAGTCATATCTACATTTTTTCATATCAATTTCACTTCGATAAGACGAAGATTAACTTGATATGTTAAAAATATCAATACGATATTTTTTTATAAAAAAAAACAACATTGCCTTGTCTGGGGATCGAACTCGAGACCTTGCACTTAACACGAATGGAATGACGTCTCAACGCAGTCACTCAACGTACACGCTTATGCTTAAACGTGTTTTATTTAGTACCCAAATAATATGAAAAAAATTATATTTCTTAAGAGATCATTTTAACCAGCAAAGATTAAATTGCTCTTGATTTTTTCTCTGTGCAGTTACTACACTTGACTTCTCCGTCGTCCCGACATATCACATCGTTCACTTTTTAATGGTTAGTGCGTTAGAGGTCAAAGCTTATATTAAAACCTCGTGGACGGGAATTTAGGGTAAAATGTTTTTTTTTTTTTGAGCTGCTATATAAAAATTAAGTTGGTAAGCTTTAAGGCGAAAATAAACAGAAAAAATTAATTTTAAAATTATAAAAAAAATCCACCAAGTCGGAAAATTCTAAGAGAATTTGTCTCATTTTATTCACTTCAAAGTAGTGTTGGGTTGTTCATGAGTGAGTGAACAAAAAAAGGAGTTGTTCACTTAAGTAAACAAGTAAACAAGTAAACAAGTAAACAAGTGAACATTTTCTTATTATATCAGGGTGCAAACCGGTTCTGCGGTTTGCTTTGCTCGAAAAAACCATGATATAAAACCGAACTGGTGGTTTAAAGGCTACATAAACCACTGAACCGAACCAGTCTAAATTGTCAAGAAGTTTGCATCCCTGTATTAAATTGTTCAGTGACTCTTGTTCAGTGACTTTTTGTTCAGTGACTCTTGTTCAGTGTAACCTTCTTCAGCGACTGTAGTTCAGTGACTCTTTTTAGTGACTCTTGTTCAGTGTCTCTTGTTCAGCGATTCTTGTTTAGTGACTCTTGCTCAGTGACTCTTGTTCAGCGATTCTTGTTCAGTGACTCTTTGTCAGTGACTCTTGTTCAGCAACTCTTGTTCAGTGACTCTTGATTAGTGACTGTTTTCTCAGTTCAATTACTCACTACTCAGTGACCGATCACTTTAATATTCTTTCTGTGTTCAGTGACTTTTTACCGTATGTATATTCACACATACACATATGCCTTAGTTCGTCGCTGTTTCTGCTCTCCTCCCTCTGTAACATACTTAAAATATCAAGTAAAATCATTTCGTGCATAATTTCCGTGTTTTTTGTCCGATCTTATTGAGATTTTCAAAACTAATAGATATTTGGATATTAGTTTTAAAACGATTGAAATCAATCACATTTGTTGACAAGTACAATAATCCCGCCTTTTCCTAAATAGTAAACAGTAGAATGGATACATTTTTATTCTCGCCAAAGGTTATAGCAAAAACGTAATCTAGGAATGAGGATATTGGCTTTTATTCTAGTCCACAATCTATGATTTATAATGAGGCTTCAAGGTTTTTCAAAAGTATTTTTTTAAAATATTTTGTCGTTCTAAATTGCGGGCTCGATTTTGATTTGAAACCTACGGCTTCTTTTTAAATTTTCTAAAAGCTGTTCCTAGATAACGTTTTCGCTGTACGCTTGCTTGGATTTTTTTCGAGGCATTCTAGTGAATCTCATTTCATGTCCAATCTTTATGAACGTATTGGTGTTGAGTTTATAACAGCGTTTAGCAAGAAGAGCAAGGCAAATAAGTGAGACTGCGAATATAAAGCTCTGACCTACTTCATTAAACGCTTGCCAGCGACTGATTGGTTTTGAGCATTTGTTTACTCTTTTGGCGACAAACTTTGGTTTTAACGTCTTGGGTCACAAATTAGGCGTAGAAACATTTTTTAAATTATTGAGCTACTTTTAAAATTATTTTGTTTTTATTTTAAGATTTTTTAGCTCTCATTTGAGAAACAATTTTACTTTATTTTGGGAACTTTACGGGTAATGATTTTCCTAACATTTTGAACTTATTTTGTTAAATTTTTAAGTCTTTAAAATGGAAGCTTAGGAATTTTTTCAAATCTGCATTATGCAAAAATTGCTGGCTCTTACTTTCAAAGTCTTTGAGATCGAGCGTTCATTCTAAAATATCGATATTTGCTAACAAAAAAAAAAGCAAAACCGAATCACTGTGCAATCGTTGGTCACAAGTCGTGTGCCCTGGGTACAACAAGCTGAATAAAAAAAATTCAAATCATAAAATACTCGTACAAAAATTGTCTAACCATTTGGCACAGCTGCTGTTTTCGATGTCGGTTGTCGTCGTCGTGCTCCAAACATGAAAACTCAATGAAAATGTTAATTTGTGAGGGAAATCCACACATCATATTCATGTAATTAATTTAACCAAATTGTTTTTTGTTTTCTCTTGTTTTTTTACAGGTGAAAAACCCTATACTTGCCAGTGGCCCGAATGTGAATGGCGATTTGCACGTTCTGATGAATTGACGCGACATTATCGTAAACATACCGGAGCCAAACCCTTCAAGTGCATCGTTTGTGAGCGTAGCTTTGCGCGTAGCGATCATTTGGCCTTGCACATGAAACGGCATTTGCCCAAGAATAAATGATGATGATGATGAGAAAAATCAACTATACCACAATCCAAAGGACTTTAGTTTAAAATCAAAAACTACTACTACATAAACTACTACAACATAAACTGCAACTTTCGACACATGAAAACTGAAGTTATAGTAAATCGCTGCTAACTCAAATCTAAATCTAAGTAAAAAGAGAAATTACCACCTGCTTAAAAAAAAATCTATTTCTAAGCCTTGCCCAATTTTAACCACAAAAATATGTTAGTTCATTTAGCTTGCACCACCAGAGAATTGTGTAAACTTTAACTTAAAATTCTCCAATTGTGTATAAAATATATATATATAAATATATATATATATCTATCATACTATATCTCTACATCTAGCTGTAAAGTCATCTAAAGTGGATGCTTAAGTTCGATCACCATATAGTTGTCTATAAATAGTTTGTAGTGAAATTAAAAATTTAGTTTATATTGTATGTATGTGTGTGTCTTTATATATATATGTATGTATATCGTTTCTAAACACCAAAAAGTGCTGGCACAAAATCATGAAATAAACATTTTTGAAAAATATTCAAAGATTGTGTGACAAGGTGATTGGGTAAAGGGGAAGGGGAACATCAGTAATGAAGAGGTGTTTGTTATTCTTTTGAAAAGTCGAGATCGACAACAGGAAGCAGCAGCTCAGCAGCATCAGGTACACATTTCCAGTGTATTTTGAATCTACATTTTGTCAAGGTAAGCAACACCTAGAAAGAGCAGAAGAAATTTGAAAGATAGTGCTGCATTTTTAATGACCTTATATACCCATTACAGGTCAACTGACTTAAATATATTGCACTGCGTTACAACCTTATTTCGAGTGGTAGGGAGTACCTAGGGAATTGAATAGTAACCTAAAATCAAATTTTCTTACCTACCTTACCTAAGGTCCAAATTGACATTTACCTGGTCAAAAAGTAAGCGTCTGGCTACTTCAATCACAATGAGAATTTTACTACAAATGATTCGAAAGCTGAGTTTGTCCCCCTTAGCGCCTGACGGATGAACACTTTCGGCAATTTACACAGACACGAGCGGAACGCCAAGCCCTTCGCCAAGAGAGTAAAAGCAAAGCCAATCAGTCGCTGGCCAGCGTTCGAAGAAGTAGGTCAGAGCCGCTTTGGGTCGCATTATATTCGCAAACCAATACACTCTCACTTTTTCGTCTCGCTCTTCTTGAAAAAAAGCTTTTCAAAAGACACAATAATGGAAAATTTATTTTCTGCATTTGAAGAATTCAAGAAGAGATCAAAAAAATCCTTAACATCACCGCGAATTATGGGAACACTTGAATGGCTGAGGTCAAAAGGAAGATCATTTCTAAAGAGATAAAAAAAACTAAGTACCATAATGAACACGTAGGTATAAATTTCTGGCCTAATACTGAAAATGCGAGTATTTATGATCAAAAATGGTTTTATTGTTTTTAAAAGTACTCTACAGCAAGATTTATACACTTTTGCATGCGCTCAAACCAATTGTCGAAGCACTTTTTCCACTCCGATTGAGACACCTCCAAAACATGGTTTTTGAACTCTTCAACAGCATCTTCTGGCGACGAAAATCGTTGACAACGCATTTTTCCCTTGATGTGCGGGAATAAAAAGAAGTTAGGGCTGTACGGCGGATGACCCATCAATTCGACGTTTTAGGGGGTCAAAAGAGCGCTGGTGTGAGCTGATGTGTGAGAGCTCGCATTTTCATGGTGCACAATGATCTGTCTTCTCTTGTTCGTTTTTAGAATTTCTCCGAAGACTTCAGGCAAACAAATTGTGGTGTACCACTCAGAATTGACCGTCCTACGTTGCTCAAGCGGAACAGTCGCCACATGACCAGTTTTACCGAAGAAACAGGCGACCATTTGCTTCGAAGTGCTTCTTCCACGAACGACTTTCGTTGGATTTGGCTCGTCTTCGAAGACCCACACGGTCGATTGCTGTTTTGTTTCGGGCTCATAAGCATAGATCCATGATTCGTCACCTGTGACAATCTTATAAACGTCTTTTGAAACTCCGCGATTATATTTTTTTAAAATTTCTTTGCACCAATCCACACGAGCCTTTTTTTGAGCGATTGTCAAATTGTGCGGGATCCAACGAGAACAAAACTTTTTTACGCCCAGGTGCTCATGCAATATCGAATGTATGCTGTTGGAAGAAATGCCCAAGGATGCCTCTATCTCACGGTATGTCACATGACGATCTTGCATTATCAGTTCACGCACGGCATCAATGTTTTCTGGCACAAAGACTGTTTTTGGACGACCTTCACGACCTTGAATTCATTAAACCAATTTTTCACAGTGCTATAGGAGGGTGCTTCATCGCCATACAAAGATTAAAGTTCATCGTTGCACTCTTGTCGTGATAATCCACGTCGAAAGTTGTGAAAAATGATTGCACGAAAATTTTCACGAGTTAATTCCATTTTTCTGCCGAGGTAAGTTTTTGATTAATCGTTAATCGATATCAAACGTGGTCACACATGAAAGAGTTGTATGGAGCTTTTATCGATAAAAGTACAAACTTTTTTTTTGGGAACAGGCCAATTGGTCCTAAAATGGCTAGAAGTGACCTAGGCCAGAAACTTAAATAGCAACCCAAGTATCTGTTACGAAAACTTACAAAAGTAATAAACAAAGTAAATTGTAAGTTAATCTTTCTAATCTATTCAAAATCTTTCTAAAAGCTGATTTTTATTCGAAATAATCTTCCCAAAAAATTTTCTGTATCCCAGCCAAAATATAGATCTATCGCGATTTGAATGTGCCTGAGCTTTTTTTAAAAAAATTAAAATTTATATTAATATTTTTCTAACATTTCTCTGTTTAGTGAAGGATTTTCTAAGATTTAGAAATCCTTTACAAAGTAAAGTTTGACCGCTTTTTTTTAAATTTTTGTCAATATCCTATATAATTAAAAAAATAATTTAATTTTGGTTTTTCTTTAAGGTTAAATTTTTTCAAAATGTAATATGTTTTTTTTCCGTTTATATATTTGAAATAAAAATGAAACCGTAACGGTATTAGCGTTTCGGTATGATTCTGGTTTATGGCGTTCCTATTATAACGGTTAACGGTTTTCGGTTCTCAACAAAATTTTTATATCCGTTTCCGTTTTCGATACCGGGATGTGGCTTTAAAGGGTTTATTTTGGTTAACGGTTCCGGTTACGGTATTAATCCCCGGTGTGTAATCGTATGCCCGACCTATATCTCGGTGATTATCAAAACCAAATATGCTGCTGGGAAAAAGTCAGTGGTGCCCACTCTGTCTCTGCCCTAGAATAATATTAAGAATTTGGAGAATTAATTTTTGAAATTGACCAACTAGAAGTGGAAATTTTAGGCTTTTGAAATAATAGAGCCAAAACATTAAGTTCACAAATCAAATAAATATTATGATTCCCTTTAACACTAAATCATTGAACCTTGTACCCCCACCAAACGCTGTCAGGCTCAAGATTTATTAAGAATGCATTGTAAGTCTCTGTAATGAAATTCCTCAACTTTTTATTTATTATACAAAATACAATTATTAACATTTCCACCTTACGTGCCTGGCAAACCAAAAATTTCTCCATGTAATTTCATTTAGATGAGAATGTCAAGCCGATAAGTGTGACCCTAGTTTGTGGAGAGCGGGAGATCCCCCCTCTCAATTGCTTTTTGTTGTTATTCACGATCATTATCAAAATATTTTGTACACGAAACAAACATGTCAAGCAAATGCGGCGTGTTATATTGTTGTTATAGCGGTTGCTGCTGCTTGAAAATTGTTAAAAAAAATAACAACAATAATAATTTCAATTGTTTGACTGCATTTTGAATTTGAACGCGTCATGTTATTTTTGATTAGAGCGATAAAATTCTTCGTTTTGTGTGTTTTGGTTTTTTTTTATTGGGTCGCTTAGAAATGTAAATCATTGGGAATTTTGATTTTATGTGGCTCATTAATTTATGAGTAAAAAAAAAACCAGTTCAATTTGTCAAACAGTTTATGAAACATGTTCTACTGAGATCTTTGATCTTTAACTAAAACTTAGCTAAATGTTTAGTTTAGTTTTTTCTTCCTTTTTATTTATTTCAGTTTTAAAGGCCCTTAAACGTTTTTTTATTCTCAGTTTTAACGTTGGCCCTTTTCTCCCGGTGTGGTCTGTGTGTGTCTCCCGTCTTCGTCTTCTGTCTTCTCGCAACAGTCCGTCTCGCGTTCGGTCTTCCCCCGGCCGGGGGGCGGCGCGGGCGTCCGCGGTTACACCATCAACGCCTTACCCTTTACTGTATTTCATCATTCATGTGGGCGTTTGGTACAGACATATTGGCATGCCCCCATTCATTTCATCTGCCATCTACCAACTCCATCGCCATCTCCATCGCCATTCTGGCGTTCACATTCGCCTCATTGTGTCTTCAATTGTTTGTGCGTTGTGCGCTGATTAATCATATTACGACTGACAGCTCAACTTTGCGGCCACAACGGGGCAACCCGCTTATTAAATTGGCTTAAGATTGCTAGATAAAGTTTTAATACAAAACTCATTCAATCGGTTAAGTACGTGTAGGTATGAGGACCTCACAAATTGATATTATGCATACAAAAAAAAAAACACCCACTTGAAAGAACGAGAGAGAGAGCGACATAGCGAGAAATCTGTCTGATCACAATTGCGATTGTATTTATATCTTTTTATTTCAATTAATTTGTGTGCTTTTGTTGAAGCTCACATTGATAAATTGATATAGTAGAGGGAAAAGTGCATAAGTGAAGTGGATTGATGTGACAATGGACCACATAATGATTCATTAGGTATATGTTTTAATTTATAGCTAATTAAGTTGAACAATTTTTAAAGAAACATTATTCTTAAAATCTGAATTGGTATTAATTAATTTGAAGGTCAAATGCATTAGAAAAAACAACACAGAAAAGGTGTAAGCATTTACTTAGTTTTAAAAGAATAACAAAAACAAAATGCACGCAATTTTAGAGCCAAATCAAAACAGGTACAAGGTAGCAAAATCAAAATAAACGAGACTTGGTCAGACAGACGCCGCTTGGGGTGTTATAGAAAGCTGAATAAATTATTTTAGGTCGTTGTTGTGTCGTCGTCCGTCGTCGTCGTCGGTCGGTCGTCGTCCGTCGTCGTCTGTCTGGAATGTGGGGCGGCTAAAATTTTCAGTGTAGATTTGTTGTGGAAGTTCGCCCGCCCCCCGCCCCCGCAATTGAAAAACTCATACCAAATTGATAATAGACTTTCAAATCTCAGGATATATCACATACCTATCGATCCGCATCATTTTTCGATCAGTGCGATGGAGTTGCCGAATTTGAAAGACACCTCAATCTTCCAAATTTTGAAAATAGACTGTTCAAACCTTCTTGACATATATTTAATCCTCATTACATATCGATCAGCCATACATCAATCCCGACAGATGTACGATAGTAAAGTTGCACCCACGCAATTTGGAAAATACCAAAAGATAAAAAAGATATAACCTAGACATTTACATTTAGTTGGGACGATAGAAGAGTGCGCTTAAAATTTTAAATTTTGAAGATTGTTTGAACCCTAGAAGTATTTAAATTACCTAGTACTCAATGGGGGTCCTCAAATGTTAGGGTGAAGAGGGCGAACGGTTCTATTGTTGTTGACTGCCCAAACTCACATATTTTCGCTCTAAAGTAGACAACGAAATGCTTTTTTATCTCTAACATCTATCGATTTCTCTTTAACGGTCTTTTTCTTGATTTTAAGATTCTTTAGGACTTATTTGAACATCCGAAATAATTTTGCAAATTTTTACAAAATTAAAGCAGGCACAGAGTGCATATTTTTATCGTATACGGATAACGAATAATTTTGAAAAAATTATTTTTATGAACAAAGTAAAAATATGCTTCATTCGAGAAAATTTATCGAATAAAACAAAGAAATTTATTTGTCAAGAATGTATTCGTATCAGATAAATTAGATCTTTATCGGATAAGCAAATTGATTCGCTGATAAATCAAAGCGTCATTATCCATAGTTAGGCATGTTGAAAAGTATTACCTACTCCTTAGGAGAGTCTTTATTTCAAGTGTTGATAACAACCGTTGCTTATTTGTATTTGCTTTGCATTTGAGGAAAATAACTCAAAATAAAGATATAAGCAATTCATCTTCCTAATTAGTATAAAGCAAAGGAGAATTTTATTTCAGTTGGTGAGCTAAAGGTCCTGCCCTGTAACACCAAGCTAGATTGTTCATAAAATTTTAGAAATTTATAAGAATAATTTTATTAGAAAGGAAGATCGTTATTTATATAAAATTATTTACAAAAAATTAGAAAACGATTTATTTAAAATAATATTTAGATATTCGTTATGAAATGCCTGCTGCATACTGTTTGGTGCTGTATATATTGAAGTATATCAAGTACGAATTTGGATCAGATTGCATAAATAGTGAAATCATAAAGAGAGGAATGAAAGGAACTTAAAATAGAGAACCGCTAGACCGGAAAAATACCAGCGTGATTAGGATGATATTAAAATTAAAATTAGGGGTCGTGATCGGAGCAAGATTAATTCATTATCCCAATATTGTACGGGTTCCGATTTCTTTTCAATAACATAAGCCAGTTGAAGCATTGGAATGACACAATTTATGGAGTTAATCAATTGGACTTACTAAGGCTGGGTTCACACTGTTCGACGCATGAGACATGACAACCTAGTAGATCCTTATGTTGTCTTGTTTGCATTGTGAATAGCTTGTCATATGACATTCAAAACAATACAACATGAAGGCTTACTAGATTATCGTGTCTCATGCGTCGAACAATGTGAACTCAGCCGAAATTTTGTAAATTTTTGTAAACTATTTTTTAGGCAGCTCTTTTAAAATACATTTAAATATTTTAAAATCTCTCTCTCAATAATACAGTCAGGGCAACACACATTCACAGGTCGATTGCTAGTGTCGGAATTGCATAGAGCCGGGAGGTTCTTAAAATAGTTGTTTAGTCCATCTTTGTGGTAATGTGTGCGTACTATTTGATCTTAACTTTTATTACCTCGAGCAAGTTTACGTGGGTTGCTATTTAAGTTTCTGGCCTAGGTCACTTCTAGCCATTTTAGGACCAATTGGCCTTTTCCCAAAAAAAGTTTGGACTTTTATCGATAAAAGCTCCATACAACTCTTTCATGTGTGACCACGTTTGATACCGATTAACGATTAATCAAAAACTTACCTCGGCAGAAAAATGGAATTAACTCGTGAAAATTTTCGTGCAATCATTTTTCACAACTTTCGACGTGGATTATCACGACAAGAGTGCAACGATGAACTTAAATCTTTGTATGGCGATGAAGCACCATCCTATAGCACTGTGAAAAATTGGTTTAATGAATTCAAGGTCGTGAAGGTCGTCCAAAAACAGTCGTTGTGCCAGAAAACATTGATGCCGTGCGTGAACTGGTAATGCAAGATCGTCATGTGACATACCGTGAGATAGAGGCATCCTTGGGCATTTCTTCCACCAGCATACATTCGATATTGCATGAACACCTGGGCGTAAAAAAGGTTTGTTCTCGTTGGATCCCGCACAATTTGACAATCGCTCAAAAAAAAGGCTCGTGTGGATTGGTGCAAAGAAATTTTGAAAAAATATAATCGCGGTGTTTCAAAAGACGTTTATAAGATCATGGATCTATGCTTATGAGCCCGAAACAAAACAGCAATCGACCGTGTGGGTCTTCGAAGACGAGCCAAATCCAACGAAAGTCGTTCGTGGAAGAAGCACTTCGAAGCAAATGGTCGCCTGTTTCTTCGGTAAAACTGGTCATGTGGCGACTGTTCCGCTTGAGCAACGTAGGACGGTCAATTCTGAGTGGTACACCACAATTTGTTTGCCTGAAGTCTTCGGAGAAATTCGAAAAACGAACAAGAGAAGACAGATCATTGTGCACCATGACAATGCGAGCTCACACCAGCGCCTTTTTGACCGCCCAAAACGTCGAATTGATGGGTCATCCGCCGTACAGCCCTGACTTCTTTTTATTCCCGCACATCTAGGGAAAAATGCGTGGTCAACGATTTTCGTCGCCAGAAGATGCTGTTGAAGAGTTCAAAAACCATGTTTTGGAGGTGTCTCAATCGGAGTGGAAAAAGTGCTTCGACAATTGGTTTGAGCGCATGCAAAAGTGTATAAATCTTGCTGAAGAATACTTTGAAAAACAATAAAACCATTTTTGTTCATAAATATTCGCGTTTTCAGTATTAGGCCAGAAATGTACGAGAAATATACGATATATACACGAAATAAAAATCTCTTGACAACTTCTTGAGCCTTTTTCGTCACGCACGTGGACAGACCTTAATTCAATCATGGGTTTCATGGTCACACTGCGCCTTTTGTATGGAGCAGTTACTAGCAGCAGATTCACGAAATCAAAAGCAAATATGTTTTAGGAATAATGTTATTAATCAAATAAAATATAAACAACATTTTGTGAAAACTGCGCGACTAATATTCACGAGGTTTAACACGCACGAATCACGTACGGCTCACGAAAGCACACGCACGAAAGTCTGTCGTTTCTTACGATCACGTCGTGAAATGTCGTGACACACCGTGACACGTTTATGTACTTCAAGTTAGTCGCATATACTTCCTAACCAAAAAAAACTAAAACAACCGAAATGTCCACCCATTTCCCAAATCGTTCGCGTTTCCCTAATCAATTATCTGCTTCCTCTACAATTTCCATTAATTTGCTTAAACTTTTGTAACTTGGGCCAACACCTTTTACTTTCATTCAGACAACGTCCAGCTGTTTGTGGCAACTCTACACCCACAACAACAACAACAACTAACCCACACACAACCAGACACAAAACTCCTTAGCAGGCTCATCCATTTTAAGCCGGGCCATAACATAAAAGCACCCATTAGCAAATGTTTCCCAAGAGGGGGGGGGAGGGGAACCAACTGCAGACGCCATCACTCGTGCCCGTGTCGTGGTTGTGTCGCATTGCATGTGTGTGACTGACAGTCAGACAGACAGAAGGCGGAGGAGGAGGAGGCAGGCCACCGCCGAAATCGAAAACTGCAAAACAGGAAAAAAAAAAAAAAATGCTAACTAGCCTATGACTCGATGGTTAACCAGACATGCGCCTGCCTATTTTGCATACAACAATATCAGACATAAACGGGCGACAACTATAATTAAGCTTAATTGCTGTTTAATGTGAGTACGGACAACTTTTCCCTACCCCCACGCATTGGTCAATAAATTAAATTAAGTTTATAATAAATAAACTTAACCAGGTGTTGGGGATAATTGAAAAAAAAACGAAACTGAAACTAAAAACTCTGCCTTATCTCTCGACCGAGAATTATTATTTTATTTTCGTGTGTTGGGCAAATTAATTAGCAATTAAAAATGCAACACACCACAGGCCAGAGGCAAACTGCTTCCATGGTTATAATTTATAACAATGAATACGTTTCTCTAATCTGTTAAAAAATAATTCATATTTATAAATAGGCAAACATTACTCAAAGTGTCTAAGCGAGCCGAGAACCGTAAATTAAATCAAAAATCAAAATGAAAACGATATGGTCCAATGCTTAGAATTTATAACGAAAAACAAAAACCGGAGAATAGAAATCGACAACAAAACAAATTTTTAGAAATAATTGAAAGTGAACGATTGAATACTCTAACAATATATTTGTTTGTGTCTTGACTTATTCTGGTAATGAAAAAGATTTAGACTAGAATATCAATGAAGTGCATAATCCAGCGAAGGATACATAGGATCCCATTGCTCCCTCGCAGCCTGGACCATGATTTGTAGTCAGAAAATCAAACATGAACCCGAACTGGAAATGTATACCGAAAAGAAACGATTAAAACTCAAAACCAGAACCGATATTTTTAATTTTTTGAGAAGCAATATTAGCGAAACATCGGTACGTTAATTTTTCGGTACCTTTATTTTAACTTGTATCTGTTCATTAAGTTTGAGTACAAAAGTACATATGTGTAGGTTGTCTACCCATTCTGTCTATTCTTTAAATCAAGAGAATTTTTTAAAATCTTACCGTTACGTAACGGTATACCGAAATAAAATCCATCAATCCGGAACTAAATACCGAAATACTCTCGAACCTGAACTGAAACTTTACCAAAACACTAGTTTTCGTACATCCCGGAGAGCTTACATGCTGAATTTTATATACATTAAAAACGTAATTTTACTTCAAAAATCCCTGCTCTGCGATTGATATAACGACTTTCACCTTTAGCCACTCATTTTCTGAACTTAAAATTTAAATTTTGTGAAATATTCATAATTTTTGGCACATAGAGCTTGCTTAGCGAATTTCATACAAATTGCCTTAAACACAGGGAATACTTAATATCGCAGCCGGAAATAAACCGTTTCCAGCCGTTTCCAGAAAACCCTTAGCCGTTATAATACGAACCGAAAAAAAAACAGAATCATTCCAAAACGCCAGTACCGAAAATGTTTCGGTTTTATATTATTTATCAAACTGATTCATGATTATTTAAAAATATATACTATTTCAGCTGGTAAGATCAATATATTCAAAAACAGGGATGCAAACCGCTCGTGAATTAAGACTGGTTCGAGTTTCAGTTCGGTTCAGTGGTTTACTCTCCGTTTTCGAACATTATAATTTCAAATTCAAAAATTTTTAATTTTTTTCTTTTATATTCCAAATTAAAGTTGGTAGAAAACTTTTGAAGAACTTCAAAATATTAATAACTGTACAAAATAGAATATGCAGACGGCATCTGTAAGTATCAGGATTATCTTGACGAGCAGGAAAACAGCAAATATCGGGAACGACACGTTCCAATATCTTGACAAACGCTAAATAGGGCAGTAAAAATTACATTCCATGTTTATATAGCGGAGAAACACTACCAACTGATGAATATTCAGAGTAATATGCTGATCACGCAACAGAAAACTCAGAAAAGAGACGCCAATTACAGTTAATGTACAATATCGGATGTTGTGGAAACACTGAAACCCGATTGCAACCCGATGGCTTGCTGTCCTTCAAGAGATAGTTAGTAAGAAATCAACTTCACTACAGGTCAATTAGGTATAGTAGTGGCCACTCTTCTTAGGGATCCATCGGCGTAACTAAACCTAACCGAAAGTCTTTAAAAAAGAAATTTTGAAGAGAGAGATCGGCTGAAGAGATTTCCTAAAATGAAAACATCTTTGTCTTAAGGTAGAGGCTTTAGTTCATCAAACTCGTTGATGGAATGAACCGAACCGAACCATTTTCTTTTGCGGTTTTCTGTTCGGTTCAACATTTTTCAAAAGACTTGGGTTGGGTTCGCGGTTTGGTTTAATAGCGCAAATTTGCGGTTCGGTATGGTTTGGTTTAGTTCGGTTTAGAACCAGTTTGCATCCCTGTTTACAAAAACATATAAATGTATGCATAGTATGCATTGTATACATATGTATTTAAACCAGTGATACACTCAGAAAAAATAATCTTACATTAACGGGATTCTCTTGACTATATCGGGATTCTGTTGATTAATTAAATGATGTTATCGATATCATGGTTGCATAATTATAGGATATCGATAAGTGTTGTCCATAGTTTTCATACGGGGTAAAAAAGAAAAAAAAAACGGTTTCTATGGTTCAGATGGGTCTAAAAATTCGAAAAGATTTATATTTAGATATATTTTTCTTAAAAATAAAAATGCTATTCAAATGTGATACGTAAAGAAAAGCTGTTTCTGAAATAACAAAAAAATTCCTGTTTAAATAACAATCTTTTCCCTGGGTATCTTCCTTTATACTTTGAACAGTGTTTTAAATGTTTTGAGAAAAAAGAGCTTTTAGTTTAGTTTTTGATTTGTGTCATTAATTTCAATATAATAAAATATAAAAAGTTCAAAAATTATCGCTAACAATTAAGGTTTTTAGATTGGTGACCAATTTTTTATTCTAAAAACTTAAGAAAATGCGACCTTTTGGAGCTTTTAGTTTAAATATTTCACGACCCTATTGAGGCGTCAAATTGGAACGTAAACTTAATTTTACGGATTTAAAATTGTTAAACTTTTTACAAAATGCGAAATAGAATATTGGACCGTAGCATATTTTTATTTTTTACAGATTTTAAGGCTCATTATTTTTAAACCATAATTAACAAAAATGTTCATGCTTCTTAGAGTGATTTTACTGAAGTTAAGAAAATCTATTTAGGCGTTCAACAAGAAGGTGACAAATAAATAGCGAATTCCTTAATACTAGGCTTATTAAAGCCTTTTTGTTGAGGTTAAAGGCGACATAAAGAAAACGATAAATGAAGAATGAAACAACAATGATAATAACTACGAATTTTTAGACTTTTTGGTATTCTACATATCGCCTGATTCGTGCAGCTATACTAAAAAAAGGCTCAGCTAGTTCCCTGGTCACTAGTGTATTTACGAATATTTTCTCAGTTACCAGTGGCAACTTCTCTACTCACTTTGCCGACCCCTAGTTCAAAACAATTGACCCATTTTGAGGACTATATGATTCAGAAGCGGTTTTTGTTTAGAGTTTTAAAATATTACGTTTTTTGGGATCTTTTAGATCCATTTGAGTTTCAGGTCCTAAAACTAAATCAGCTCCGGTTTAGTAAGGGCTTTCAAAAAAGCTCGTAGACTCTGACTACGGAGAGGTTTATCGATAATGATAAGGAAGTTATCGAATATATATATATATATATTTATCCCGAAAGTTTATGAAAATATAGGAATGGAGCAAAATATGGAGCGTATTAGAGAAAAATTCGATTCAGAATTCTTTTATTATCCTGATTCTCTCTACGACAAACCATAATGGAGGATCACACTAAACGACCACAACAAGAAAAAGGGTATAGAACTACCATTTGGTCAGTGGCCGCCCACAAAAACAACAAAAAAACAAAAACAGTTTGTCGTTTGTTGTATTTCAGCAGCCGGCACTTGGGAAGTTGGAGGTTGGGAACTCTTGCCATTTGCTGTCCAATCCGTCCAGTTTGGTCTGCACTGGGCTTCGGCGTGTGACTCAATGTGAGCCCAGCTGCAGTTGATCGACCGATCGGCCGGTAGAATATCGATCCAAAGGCGACGGCTGCTGCTGCATTTGGCAATGAACTTTTCGAAATCGAACTATAGCTAAATGTGTCTCTATGTGTGTGTGTGTGTGTTTAGGTAAGAGAGAAACCAAATCCGTGGCTGAATGACTTTGAACTCGGTCAAGTCGAGACACATTTGAAAACTGTTTGCATATTTAATTGAACACCTACAACAACAAAAACAACAACAAATGTGCCACAGCTGTGGCATGGGCACAATGGCAATAATAATACATAATAATAATACGAAAATACATAATAAGGCATAATAATAATCAGGCGCAAAAAAGGCTCAAGAGGCCAAGTGGCTGCCGGGCAAATACAGTTACTTTGTCAAAGCGTTAAGTCGTGCCCGACAAAACTAATGACCGTTTTTTTGTTAAAGCTGCCTGAACTTACGCCTGAACCTCATTAAAAAAACAAAAATAGAAAATGAAACCAGGGAGCCATGGGCTAAACAATAGTAAATGAAATGAAAGAACCTTGTACTAGAGTTGGGAGTTCCTACACTCGCACAAGGATGCAAAAATAAAAACCAATTTTGGGTTAAAATTCCATTTTAAAAAGAAAGAAAATAAAATGAATAGTATTTTAAGCTAATTTGCGCGCCTTGAATTGATATCGATGAATACGATTGTTATCGATTTATTATTACGTCCTTTGTTACGTGCTGACGTTAGTACCGCGCGAGCTTGGTCGCATTTTGCTTCAAGAATTATTAATTATGTTGAGAAAAAGTTTTAAAACAAGTGCATATCAATCAATAATCTTATTAAGTAATTAAATCAAGTGTTGGCAATGTGTTTGTTTATAAATTAATATCAAATTTAATTTGCGGCGATCAGTGGCAGCTTGTGAAAAGTGCGTGGGTGCCGGTGGCTGCATGTGTGCGTGTGTGTGTGTTTTTTTTGTTTGTTTTTTTTTATTGTGAAATTCTGTGTAATTTGCAAGTGGCTGCTGCCAAAAGAAAGTGAAGCTTCTTGGGAATAATTGAATCTACTTGAACCGGCGGAGTCTGTCAGTGCCAAAAAAAAACTCAGGTTAGTGCCACCTGTTGTATGTATGTTGGTATTTGGCTGTCGTCTTTATGTACATACATATGTATGTACGTTATGCAATGATCTGCAGATTGTGATTGGGGCGTCCTGCCAACAGTTTTATATAAAACAGTTTAAGAATCAATGGATTTACATAAGTATGCGCTTTACAGTTAAATTTATACACTTGCACACTGGACTATGTTGTTTTTTTTTTGGGGGGGGCCAAAACTCACACACATATGTATGTGTATGTATGCGGCCAAGCGGGGCTCATTTCAATTGAACTTTTGAGAGAACAGCTGAGAGCAGTGCTGCCATCTGTTGATGACTTTAAATGGCTAAATCCACAGTGGCTCGAAAATGGCTAAATTTAATTAAAAATTGTTAAAATAAAAATAGCTTATAATTTTTTTGATTAAATAATTATTTTTATTCATCTAAAAATGATTGCAAAAGGTAATCTACATTTTTTGCTTTATGAGACGAGTAAGGCTCGACAGTTTCAATTATTTTTAACCATTTATTAGGCAAATTGCACTGGCAACAGCCAAACTAGCTTTTGGCTTCAATTTTTTTGAGAAAGTTTTGGTCTCCCAATGAAAAAAGGGAATTTTGTAGATTTTTCTATGGTGAACATTATTTTTAAAGAATTTTAAAATTTTCGGTTATTTATTTAGGCCGTTTTTTGTCAGTGGTTTTGTTTATTTCGCCATAGCTTCCGTTATTCTACACGTATTTGAAAATGACAAAAAATTAAAATTTGGAAATCCGATTTTAGGGATCTCGCTTAAAAGTCTATAACTTGGTACAAACCATATCATGTTTCACGCCAAATTGATGTACGACAATGATCATAAAAGAAAATCAATTAATTTTAATTTTTTTTTAATTCTTGTGAGTTTTTTATTTCAAAATTTTGTGAAAAAATTAAAAAAAAACTAACTTTTCAAACTTATGAGCTAAATATCTCGAAATCGATTAACTTTAAGCATAAAGTGGCTTTGACTTATTTGTAGGCCTTATTCAAAGCGATCCTTGGATGTTTCTCTAAACTTTTTTTGAAAAATTTATATTTTAGCTTAGCATTTTTTTACATTCTTGGTAATCTTCATAGAACCATAGCCAAAAATAATAGTGTAATCTTTGAAACCCCTAAAAATTCATTTATTTTAAAAATTCGCATGCGAAAGCAGCTCATTTTGAACATTTTAGTTTCACAAGGAATAACATATTTATTTATAAAGCAGCAGACAAAACTCGCTCGGAATTTTGATCAGTTTTAATTTCACTTCATGAAAGTCTACTAATGACTACTAAAAGCATATTACTCTAAAGTTTTACTTCAGAGCATGGTATTGCGTTTATTTCCCATTTCCGGGTTTTATTTAGGTCAATAAATTGGCCTACAAACAAAACACTTTATACTTAAAGTTAATTGTATTCGAGATATTTAGCTCAAAGCTTAAAAAAATGTACATTTTCGAAAATCGAAAAAACTGTGTTAAAATTTATGGTAAAATGGCCAAGTTATTGACTTTCAAGCTAGATGCCCAAATTCGCATTTTTAATTTTTTCCTTGTAAAACCTCCCATCGGCCGCAGACTCTGTAATGCAGCCTTAACAAAATTCTTCCCGAAGGCAGGCTTGCTTAGATGGGTATTTCTAAATTCATTGATCCTTAGATTTTAACCCAAAATAGCTTAGCTAAAGTCTATTTGATGTACTTCTACCATTAAAGAAGAAAATTAACCACTTTTACTTTTTTCAAATTTCGTGAGTTTCTTAAATCAAAAGTTGGAAATTAAATTTGTAATTTTTTTATTTTAAAGATGATTTTGTCCATCGACTCAAAAAGTTTCCGCCTTAGTTCGTCTTCTATAAACACATTTTTTTTTATTCCGTACCTAAAAGCTTCCATGGATAAGCCAAGGTCTTAAGACAAATCTTTTGCATAGCTTAAAGCGCCCTCAGTCCATTCCTCTTGCTTTTCCAATAACGTCTTCTGCAAAGCTCTTACTTTCTGAGCGCCACAGCAATAATAAGATCCTTTGTTGGCAGATATTGCTGGAAATCTTCTATTTCTTATTACACAGGTTGTCAAAGGTCTAAGAAACAAAGAAAAGAAACTATCAAAGATCCAGCCTCTGTTCGAGTGCGTAAACTTTCATCCATCTCAGTTAACTTTTCCAGAGTGCTCAATATGTCTTCCTGACATAATATAGACTGTAGATAAGCGCGGGAAAGAAAATTCGATCCCGTCCCTTCCCGATTACGACCCTAGTTTATTCCGATTCCGACCTCAAATATTTATCTATTCACGAGGTACCCACGAGTTTGTACTTAAGACCCGATTAAAGTTCCCACAAAATTTGGCAAGTGCCATCTCTACTTTTGATACCAATTCGATTATTAAGTAATCAGTGTTGTAAAACTATCTAAAAGCGAGGCAACCCAATTAGGTTATGTCATTTGGACAAATTGCCAAGCAATCTATTCCTAGAGACAAAAAAGAGTGAAAACAATAACATTCAAGAATATTCTTCAAAAGTTGTAAAAACAAACCCCCAAAAAGCCAAGGTAACACCTCTTTATCCCCAAAATATATTCAAAGTGATTTCTTATACTGCTCTCCCACTCGCACCAAAGAAATGCCACCACGTGCCATCAGACGCAGCGAGCGTCTTCGTTTGAAGCGTCAGGCAGCCGAAGATAAGAAAGCTGCCTCCGGCATAGCCACTCCACCCATGACCCGATCACGTCAACGTGCCAGGCGACCCATAACACCACCACCACCAGCAGCAACATTACCATCTTTGCATAACCATCCACCCAGGTTGGTTTCGCCAACTCCAACTCGCAGAAGAGTGGATCACTTTAATCGTGTGCTGGGAGCGTTCGTCTGTGTGGCCATTGCCGAGGATCCTTCGCTCATCGCGTTATGGGAACACAGACCCGACATGGCCATTAGGAAAATAATACGAATTGTTGATTATTTTTTTTCGTGAATTTTACCACCAATAATTACATACATACAAAATCATTTCCTGCTCTCGCCACAATCACTCTTCATATGTCATTTTTATGTGGTACAGACACACAGAGATCGGGATGCGGAGCACTTCTTGATTAATTGTCTGGCACGCGACGAGGCGATGCCAATCGTTGGGGTCCAAGTGACAAAAATCAATGCACTGCCAATGTGTGAGCAAGTGGCTGCCACAGCTTGACTCGACTCATAAATCTTTTTTTTTTTAATTTTAAAGGGCCCCCAAGATTCAAGAAGTTGTCATTTGTGCCCACACACACAGGAGGGGCAATGGCAACCGTAGGGTTTCCTTCTCTCTCTCTTATCAGCTGCCAACTATCAAAAAGAGTCGGGACAATTCTTCTTCGGAATGTAATGTGTAATGAAACGGAAGTTGGCCACAATCAATCTCAATTAAATTGATAGCTACTGGAACTGAAGATGATACAAAAAAAAAACCAGAAGGTTGATGGAACAGTTTTAGCTTGAGTTTTGATGGCTTTAGGTAGGGAGCAGGGGGAAGAGAAGCTGAGATGAATGAAGGCGAATTGAGTGTATGACATTAACTTGGTTTTAATAGCTTATAAATCGATACTTTAAAAACAGTTATTAGATCTGTAAAACGCTTAAAGGCTTTGGTGATCAAGATAACTTCCAGTTTTACTATTTTGGGTAAAGAGGGTTAAGAAACTGCAATATAATTTTGTCATAATATGTAATAGCTCCCCATACCATTACACCAGCAGAACGGCTGTGCAGTCGATCTAAAATAAGTTCTTCCTTTCGAAGATCATGAAAGTAGTAAGCAAAGCCATCGGGACAATCCAAATTAAATTTTGTTTGTTGTTTAAAAAGACTACACGCTGCCACTCCTTGGTCTAGGTCATATTCGCTCGTCAAAAACTGTGTCAAAGTTGGTTAAGAGCAGGGAAGCAAACCGTTCGCAAATAAAAAGTGGTTCGGTTCTGTGGTCCACTGAGTTTTGAAACCATCGGTTCGGGTTTTGTACGGAACCGCGGTTTTGGTTCGGTTCAGTGGTTCAAGGTAAATATAGTATCACGCCGGATCCCCATTCCGAACTTACAAACTTTCTAAAATGAAATATACGATATTTCCATTGATTTTTGAAATCTATTTCTTAAAAGGCATTTAAATAACTTCGATTCCTTATCTAAATATATTAATTATATAGATAGAAATCAGGTACCGTCCACATAATACATTATTGCTCAGTGAGCTGATTTTATTATAAATCTACTTAATGTTAAAAGACAAATTTAAAGGCGGTGTCCATAAGTTCAAGAAAAAATTCAATATATATACCAAAGCATTTCGAAAACAGAGCTTATCAATTAGATAACCAGCTAAAGCCTAGTAAAAGGAAGCGATGTTCTATTGTCTAAATGAGAAGAATGCATAATAATCTCTCTAATAACGAAAAATAGAGAACATTAAGGTACTGCAAGGGCTAAATTTAGATTAATTAGGAAACACTACCTTAGAACAATTGTTTAATTTTAAGGTACAATATCTTACAGCTATGTTCTCAATTCCACTTCCACAAAAGTTTTGTGATTTCAAACCGGTTTTTGCACCAAATTTGGTCTCGAAATCACAAAACTTTTGTGGAAGTGGAATTTAGAACATGGCTGTTAGTGTTTACATCATAAAACTAATAGATAAACTGAACCGATTCCTTTTTGTAGGCGGTTTTCGGTTTGGCCTAGCATTTTTGAAAGAGCACAGGTTCGGTGCTTGGTTCGGTTTACGAGCTCAAATAAGCGGTTCGGTACGTTTTGGTTTGGTTCAGAACCGAATTGGACGCGTGTCCCCCACCCTTCATATTTTTTTCATAGTTTTCCTAATATCACACAGATCTGGCAGAACCAACGCAGAGTTATGTTTGCTGTGCATCACCATTTCATGTAATAAAGCCGAATTCATGATCAACTTTTGTGTGTGTGTCGAATTTATGAATCGCACTTCTGGAACCATTTCATGAAATGATTTTGCAAAATGAGCATTGTATAACATCTAGGTGTTCATACGGAACAGACAATCATGCCAATGAAGAATAGTCCAGCGAGACCAAAAAATACAAATTCTTTAACAATTTGTTATATAATATCTACGTATGAAAATAATCAAATTTAACTAATATAAACCAATTTTACATTAACATATAAACCACTTCGAGTTATTAAAAAGCAAAGTCGCACAAGTGCGACTTATGCATTGACTTTTACTTTCTTAAATCTTTACAAAGGTACAAAGAGTCAAAAAAAAAAAATGCATAAGAAACTTTGCGATTGCCAAAAAACGTAAATTATTGATTTGCATTATTGAATATTTTGATGTCCCGTGCGACATTGAAAAACAGCATTTGTCATCAGTTCATCGAAAGTACATGCAGAAAGCTTATCCAAAATTGAGTAAGTATATAGATTAAAATAAAAAAACCTTGCTGAAAAATAAGATGATTTGTGATCTTGGGCTTATATAAAGCTGGTCCCGTACGACATCGTAACTGTAAAGTTTAAAATTTTTTCTTACATAAATGATTTATGTTTTGACAAATTAAAAATAGAGAGAGTTGCAATTGGTGGAAAGAAAAGTTAAAGGATATTTTTTTGAAATTTTTATATATCTTTTTATTATGTAAAAATAAATATGAAAATCTTATGTTGACTTAAAAACATTTTTACTAAGCCTGTTTACATATAATTTCGTCAAAAAGCAACTTAGAAACAAATGTCCCGTGCGACATGTCCCGTGCGAAAGTGCTTAAAATTAAATTTAAACAAAATTATATGGTTTTCGTGGGTAAAATCAAAAACATTTTTAAGTGACATCAATGCACAACATTCTTAATTTTAACACATTTTTATATTGCCTCAGGTTTTGCTGAAATCGGTTTTCGAATTTTTGTCCCGTGCGAATGCCTTGGTTTTTTGCAATTATCTTGAAAAGAAAAAATGGGTAAAAATCCCATTTATATGACTGATTAAGAGCTATAAGCTAAGCCTTCTGACAAAATAAAAATCCATTTTATTTTGACTTTTTTTTCACTACGAAAATGTTCGACGGTTCTGTTCGACATAATGGAAATGCACATATATACTTTATGGGGTCGGAAATGCTATCTTTTGCCTGGGTAGGTCGGTCTAATAGGAACACTAAAATAAAATTCCCTACTGAAAGAAGTCAAATTCAGCATTCATTTTATGGTCATGTAAATAATGAAGGTTAATCAAAAGAAGTCTGCTTATGTACAAGGCAAAAGCAAACCAACATTTTCTGATCAGTAGTTAAGTAGATGCTGCACATGCCATGCCCAATTAAGCACTCCTCAGCTCCTTTTCAAAAAACATTTTCATTAAAACATATGACTGCATGCTTGGTCACAAATTATATGGCAAACACCAACACCTCGGCCACATTTCGCTTGACAATCTAACATTTAACTCTCTCGTTAAATTGCGCACATCCGCTGTTAAAATAAAAAGAAAAAAAAATAGCAAACGCAAAGGTACCGCAATAATTTACCACAATATAGCTCAAATAAACGCAAACACCAACGGTGCCTCCACTTCGGTGTACTACGGGCACTCACTCGAGGGGGGGAATTGGGGTTAGATGGGCAATAAACAAAGCCAAGAGCACGCGTAATTTGGCAAAAAAAAAAAAAAAACAACCAACATTTCCATGCAAATGGCAGGCAGCGGCAAATCAGTGCAAATGAAAGAAGCACAAAACGACAATAGCGTGTTGCACAATCGTTGCCAACCTGCAGCCTACACATTCAAACAGAACATGACATCAAATGGCAAACAAAGACCAATTACATGGCGGAGAACTCTTAAAACAGATCGCACATGGGCGGGCAGTCGAAAAGCCCACGGACTGACTCACTGACTCGCTCTTGGAAGATGCGTTGGACGGCCTCGAAACTCTGTTGCATGCCAAAAGTGGTTAAATTCATTTATCACTCTTTAGAATGAATGCCAACCTATCCTGGGTCACTAATTAATGATAATGCCAGGAACTAATATGCAGAAGGGGGTCCTCATCAGTTAACGTTTTCATTAACCATATGTCACACGCATGTGCCAACCCTCGACCCTTGAAAATTAAATTATGCGCTCGGGTCGCGTGTCCTGCCACGATTTCTATTCCAACAAAGGGACATGAAAATGCATAGTTTACGGTAGAACATGCGTTGCGTTTGCAGAGTCGGGCCTAAAAGGTGTTAAAATTGTGCCACAAAATTGTTTTTGTTTCTCAGCTGGGCTCTGGGGTTGTTTTTTTTCTGACTTCTTCTTTTTATTACCGTCTGACTTTATTTTTTTTTTATGAAAATGATTACGCGCATTTTGTCGACACTGAAGTTTATGTTTTTTTATGAGGCGCGTGCCGGACCACATGAAAGGTGAACCAAGTTTTTGTATTCTTTTTTTTTTTTGTTTAATATAACCGAAACACGCCATACCTAAACCAGGAGGGTGCACATTTATCTGGTTTAGCTGTTTTATAAACTGTGAAGAGCTGGTTTAATTAGGAAGAGGAAGTCTGTCGAGTTCTTTTAGTGGTCAAAGTTTTTATGGATTTGCGAGGGAGAGATTTTAGTTATTAGGAAGGCTTTTGTATTGACCATAATGACTGCTGTAGAAGTTGTGGTTCAATTGATGAAGAAGAAGGCGTTCAGCATCTCCTTTGTCACTGACCAGCGCTCAGTAGGAGACGTTATGCAATCCTGAAAGAGATCGCTGTATTACTCAAGTCTATGCTACTATCTGAGTGGTTTTACAGGGACGACCCTTTCTTTACTGTTTACCTTTAAGGGTTATACGTAGGTTGCTATATATATTTCTGGCCTAATAATGAAAACGCGAATATTTATGATCAAAAATGGTTTTATTGTTTTTCAAAGTATTCTTCAGCAAGATTTATACACTTTTGCATGCGCTCAAACCAATTGTCGAAGCACTTTTTCCACTCCGATTGAGATACCTCCAAAACATGGTTTCTGAACTCTTCAACAGCATCTTCTGGCGACGAAAATCGTTGACCACGCATTTTTCCCTTGATGTGCGGGAATAAAAAGAAGTCATTGGGTGCCAAGTCAGGCTGTACGGCGTATGACCCATCAATTCGACGTTTTGGGCGGTCAAAAAGGCGCTGGTGTGAGCTCGCATTGTCATGGTGCACAATGATCTGTCTTCTCTTGTTCGTTTTTTGAATTTCTCCAAAGACTTCAGGCAAACAAATTGTGGTGTACCACTCAGAATTGACCGTCCTACGTTGCTCAAGCGGAACAGTCGCCACATGACCAGTTTTACCGAAGAAACAGGCGACCATTTGCTTCGAAGTGCTTCTTCCACGAACGACTTTCGTTGGATTTGGCACGTCTTCGAAGACCCACACGGTCGATATATGTTTTGTTTCGGGATCCATAATTCGTCACCTGTGACGATCTTATAAACGTCACCGCGACTATATTTTTTCAAAAGTTTTTTGCACCAATCCACACGAAATTGTGCGGGATCCAACGAGAACAAACCTTTTTTACGCCCAGGTGTTCATGCAATATCGAATGTATGCTGGTGGAAGAAATGTCCAAGGATGCCTCTATCTCACGGTATGTCACATGACGATCTTGCATTATCAGTTCACGCACGGCATCAATGTTTTCTGGCACAACGACTGTTTTTGGACGACCTTCACGACCTTGAATTCATTAAACCAATTTTTCACCGTGCTATAGGATGGTGCTTCATCGCCATACAAAGATTTAAGTTCATCGTTGCACTCTTGTCGTGATAATCCACGTCGAAAGTTGTGAAAAATGATTGCACGAAAATGTTCACGAGTTAATTCCATTTTTCTGCCGAGGTAAGTTTTTGATTAATCGTTAATCGATATCAAACGATGATTGAAAGAGTTGTATTTAGCTTTTATCGATAAAAGTCCAAACTTTTTTTTGGGAAAAGGCCAATTAGTCCTAAAATGGCTAGAAGTGACCCAGGCCAGAAACTTATGGTATCACGGCCCTATCTCTGGTCCTAACCTAACAATGCATTCTATTAAAAGTACTGCCCATCCACTTTATATAACTTTTTCCCACTATTCTGGCCATTCATGGATTTCGTCCCCATACAACTGCTCGTCTTTGGAGTCGAAGAACGTATTAAGACAATTTTGTATACCTTCAACTAAAGTAAATCGCCTTCCCGTAGGGGTGTTCTGCCTAGAACAAATGGTAGTCTGATGGTGCAGGGTCTGGGCTATATCACGGGTGGGTTAGAACTTCCAATTAGGTACAATCGAATTAGATTTTTACCACTTTTACGACGTGCGGGCAAGCATTATCGTGCTAGAAGATCGTTTACTCATGTCTGGTTGCCCATTCAGGCCGTTTTTCCGTTTTTTGCTGGCTGTAGAGATCCCCGTAAAGGTACAAGATTTCCTTCTAAGCCCACCAAATGCGGATCATGACTTCTTTAAAAAGTCTTCACCAGTACTTAAGTTCTCAAGGGTTGAAATTGATGGAGCGAGATCTCAGTAAGCCACTCACAGCAACCAATGACTTTCTGCTGAACTTTTCTTTAGATTAAAGCAAAAAAGGGTTTAGGAATTTTTTTAATTTTTGTCTTGAAGTTCAAAGAAAATGAAAAACCATTTAATAACAGACACAACAGCTACACTTCAACTCATTCCCCCTTTATAGGGTCACCTATCTATCACAACATGCTCCACCTAGCCCAATCACATGTGTCTACTCATTTGGCCCAGCTAACCCAGTTAACCAGTAACCTAATTTACCTTACATAGTTCAAACCCCGAAAATAAAATTGCACATCATGCCGCGTATTTCAATATAATTAGCTCACGAGTTCCCCACGAGCCCTATGTTTATTTTTATATATGCAAAATACAAAATCAGAAATAAAAGTAAAAAGAAATTGCCAAACTCTGGTGGATTACATAATCAATAGATTGGCTGATTGATGGATTGGCAAAAGATCAAAGCAACCAGATGGAGCCACTTCAACTATTCATAAACTAATTCAATTGCTTTATAATTGAACTAAGGAGGCGAGACGGACTTCGACTCGGACTCTCTCAGCCTCACTTTGGTTTGGCTTTAATGAGTTAACTTTGAAATTGAAGTCGGTCGCTTTTGGACACACATGGGGCTCAGCAGGTTTTCCAAGTTAATAATTTAATGGACAACGATGTAATTTTTTTTTCTTTTTTTCTTCTTCCAATAATCGATTCGGAGAGCTCTCTGGCATCCAATTCCAATTCAATTGAAAATGAAATTTAATGCCGAATTAATAGAAAAATTTGTTTTGAAGTGTTGAAATGATGATGCGATATTTTGTGTAGGCACGTGCATGATGGATTACAGTTTTTAAAGGGGAGGGGGCCCACGCTAATTAGCCGGCCAGCCTGGCCTTAGCTGATGATCAGACATATTCAAATTTATATGAGCTTAAAATGTGTGTCCTTTGTTTAATTAGTGCACTGAAAAATTAGTATACAAAAATATGAAAAAAAAAAATACAAAAATAAAATACTTAAGCGGATTATGCGGCGATTTATCAAAAGCAATTAAAGATCCCCAAAACTGAAAAAAATAAGAGAGAGAAAAACAAATGCGGATTCGTGGAATACTCAAGCGATGACAAATAGTAGCAAAAATGTTGAGAAACAAAATGTTTATAATGCTGCTAAAAGCATGTCCATATCAAGCTGATACAAATCAGGCAACTGAAAGTGGATTCCGTTCAGATTTATAAAGTGGGCCAAAAACAGGCGCTTGAAGCACAGTGGGAGGGAGTTGATTAAAGAAATTGGAAAGATAAAACACACTTGAGTTTAGTGTAATAAGTAAGTTATCTAACTAAAAGTAACATACGAGCATACGAAGAACATGAGAGGTCTTACAAGGGAAAATAGAAAAAATGCAACTAAGGGCAGACAATCTTGGTAATATCAGCAGAAAAGTTGCCGCTAATAACTAACAAAATATTCGAAAATATATTGTGACTGTCCCAACAATTTTTATAGTATTCAAACTAGCAAGTTTCAGCTTGCAAATCAGCAGCTGCCTTCTTATATCACGAATGCCTCATCACACAAAAGATCACGGTTTTTAGCATTTGTGGAAGGAATACAAAACTAAACGAACTAGCTCAAGTTGTTTTTACCTTTTCTTTTCGTTTTATCTTTCTTCTGGTTTCTAGTTTGATATTTAAAATTTGTAGAGAGATTGGTACCGACCCTTCTCAATCCGAAAATAGTCTGACACGTTCTTTTGCCTTAGAAAAATCCCATTCTGGTGGAGAAGTGTCAAACTGCAATGATCATCCACAAATCGAACTTGAATCGGTTCGGTTCCTAAAATAATTTAATACAAAATTCTGGAAACAAAAATATCCTTTTGCGATCTAATGTTAAAAAATTCGTATGTATGTACAAAATTCTTCTATCTACCATTTCTTCTGTCCATTACAAGATATTGCACAAAATTCAACTAACCTCTACAAGCGAATAAAAATCGCATCTGAAACTGTTATTCTAGTTATTTATTTGTTTGAATGGAGATGAAACGGCAGGGAGAAAAAAATAGGAAATTTTACATAATTCAAATTCTGAGAAAAAATTGTTCTCAGAAATTGTTTATGAATATATTCGAATATATGCAAAACTGAATTTTGAAAATATTCGTTATAATCAAAAACCCGAACTCAGACAGTAGTGTCGAATTTTTTGAATAGATGACTTTTGTATCAATTTAAAAACGAGTGATGGTGCCTCAGAGCCGAACACCAAGGTACCGTTTGAAAGCTTAACCACAGATTAAAACACTTAATTCGGATATTTACTGTTGTCAGCTAACCGCTTTGGACAGAAAAAAAAACCAAAGAGAAGCTTCCCTGATTAGTCAATCGCATTGGAGCTGAATTGAGAATTGAGAAGACCTTGCACCTTCAGATTATCATTTGTTTCGATTCCTTCAAAATTCTTTAAATGGTAAAACATTCGGTTCGGTTTGGTCTAGTTTTTTGTCGATAAGATCGACATGTTCTATGGAAGTGGAACCCTGCAGCTGCTCAAATATATATACTTTTATACTTTTAAACTGACAAATATTTTTTATGATTTTAAAATATATAATAATAATACATTAGATAGTGAGTCTTGCCGTCTAGAAGACTCTAAGACTTTAACAAATATAACCACAATATATAAAATGATTAAAAACCAATAAAAATTCAAGAAATCGAACCACCAAACTTTGATACAATTAAATGTTGATACATCGATTCTTTCAAAATGCCCGCTGAAAACCAAACCCCATCGAGATTCCCGATACTCAATTTAAAAGACATTGGTTTTGGAATCGAACCCCCTTTGAAATTATAGGGTTTTGCATCCCTGGTCTTGAACTAGTTCAGATGAACTAGGCAATAAATTGGACTAATATTTTGAAGAGATTGAGAGAAGCTCGGAATGACCCTTTGGGGCTGTAACAGCCAATTTTGCATTTTACATATTTTTAACTATTCAGTTATTGACCTATAGTTAATTTTTTGAACTATAGTTTTGAAATATAGTTCATATTTTGTATAGTTAATTGACTGTGAAGAGGCAACTTTCCGCCGCCGCCCCTGGTGAGTATGCCCAGTGCTGCACGAAAAACCACCTCCAATTTTTGCCGTCGTAAATAAACTATATTTAAAAAATAAGCTATATTTTTAAAGTGAATAGTTCAGCAAAAAAGAAATGAACTAGTTCATTAAAATCCACTAGGTACTCGACTGTACTGTACTGTTTCAATGGCCTCCCGGTCCTCTTATCAACTAACTTTCTCCTCTCCAAATTGAAATTGCCTTTAATACCGACTTCCTATTTAATAATCACTTGCGACTACTTGCAAGAAACGCAATACTACGCAGAAAACACAGTGGGTTCTTGGGTAAAGGACAAGAGTATGTAAGTTATTGGAGGTTTTTTTTTTACGTAAGTGTATGTATTTATATTCAATCCGTTTTCACAAATTCATGTTGTTGAAATCTAGGTGGATAATAAGAAAATGTTGCCTACTTTAAGGACGTTTAAAAAAATATATCTTTGCTTGTGTGTATGATTAAACAGATCTCCGTTTACTTTCCACTTGGGTAAGTTAATTTCCTAGGCCTAATTACAATGTGGAAAGCAAGCGGGAAGCTTTTTAATCAGAGGCGGGTCCTTGTACACACAATCAAAGATATTTTTTAAGCAACCTAAAAGTAGGCAACATAAATTTGTTCAATATCTACCTAGTTATCAATAACATGAACATAAGAAAACGGACTTAGAGTTTAAAATAACAATAATGTCAACTGAACCGGTGGATTAAAACCTCTGTAAAACTGAATTTCCAGAGGTATGCATCTCTTTTAAAATGGTCGATCGATAAATACTAAATTTAAATCCTGCCTACTTTATCAGAGTGGAGGCGTCTTATCAAATTTGGTGTTCTGACTGACGGACAGACGGACATGGCTATATAATTTGGCTGTTGATATTGATCAAGAATAGATATACTTTCAAGAGTCGAAGATGCTTTCTTCCCTTTGTACCTTTAACTATTTAAAATTTAAATACGTACACTTCAACTCGTGTAACTTTCTTAAATACACTCATTCACTCTAATATTACAAACATTTCCCCAATGAAAAGCACATTTCGTCTGGCTTTGCAGACACTGTGCTTTGTCGGCTATCAGCCAGAGATCAAAGCTCTTTCAAGATATACGAGTATATTTGTGGCAAGTGGAGCCAAAGTTAAAGCTACTAATTACCCTATGGGGAGCACTGCTTTAGTAGCTTATCGCCGACTCCTCCTCCTGCTGCTGCTGTGGCTGCTGCTCCTGCTTTGGCTCACCATGGGAGCTCTAGTCCACTGGGCCAACCTGCGGCTAACTGGAGCAACCAGCAATAGTCGTGAGTTCGGTTTGCGCGAAGCGTCGTCAATATTTGTCAAACTGTCAGTTGGTTTGACATTTACGTTTGATCAACACCAAGCCACGGCCAAGCCAAGCGAATGGACATGGGACAGTGGTCAACTACTACTACTACTACTGGATAGCCAGGAGCCGCTTGACTTGGCAGTCGGCGGCCGTTTGTCGTTGACACAGAGTCAGATAAAACGAAAAGAGAAGAAAAAAAAAAATAACCATGGAAAACTAGTGCACGTCCGATTTTTCCAATGCGGAGACACAATTTACAGGCGACACATTAACGAGGCGAATGTGCAGGGAGCAGGAGCAGGAGGAGGAGGAGGAGATTGGAGTGTTGCCTTGACGCGCTTTTGTCTGTTCGCCCCAAAAGGCGGCAAAGTTTGTGTGTGGGTTGAAATGGATTTCATTTGGATTAGAGATAAATATCTGGTGACAAGGCAAGTGTATGAAATGGAAATGAATATAATGGATAGGCATTTAATGAGCAGGGAATTGCTCCACACATATAGGCAAATGTGGAAATGGAAATAAGATGAAATACTAATCGAATGGTTAAGTAGTTAAGTCGATTCCTTTTTTTGGTCCTTAGAAACGGATGACAAAATGAATTTTCTGAATTAATAATCTTTAAAACCTGAATTCGAGCATTATTATTTGGAAAGTGAAGCAAATTACAATTTATCAAGCCGATTCCTTATTGTGGTCCTTCGAAACGGATGACAAACTGAATTTTCTTAATTAATTACAGCCAGAACCTGAATCCGAGCATTATTATTTGGAAAGTTAAGCAAATTACAATTTATCAAGTCGATTCCTTTTTTTTTCGGTCTTTCGAAACGGATGACATGCTTAATTTTTTAAATTAAGAACCATTAGAACCGGAATTCGGGCATTATTATTTGAAATGTGAATCAAATTACTACTTATTAAGCCGATTCTTTTTTTTTGGTCCTTCGAAACGGATGACAAACTAAATTTTGTAAATTAATGACCTTTAGAACCTGAATCCAAGCATTATTATTTGGAAAGTGAAGCAAATTACAATTTATCTAGTCGATTCCTTTTTTTTCGGTCTTTCGATGACTGAAACGGATGACATGCTGATTTTTTTAAAATTAGGAACCGTTAGAACCGGAATTCGGGCATTATTATTTGAAAAGTGAACCAAATTACTACTTTTTAAGCCGATTCTTTTTTTTGGTCCCTTCGATACGGATGACATACTGAATTTTTTAAATTAATGACCTTTAGAACCTGAATCCGAGCATTATTATTTGAAAAGCGGAAACAAATTACAATTTATCAAGCCGATTACCTTTTTTTGGTCCTTCGAAACGGATGACAAACTGAATTTTCTAAATTAATGACCTTTAAAACCTGAGTTCGAGCATTATTATTTGAAAAGTGAAGCAAATTACAATTTATCAAGTCGATTCCTTTTTTTCGGTCTTTCGAAACGGATGACATGCTGAATTTTTTAAATTAAGAACCATTAGAACCGGAATTCGGGCATTATTTTTGGAAAAGTGAATCAAATTACTACTTTTTAAGCCGATTCTTTTTTTTGGTCCTTCGATACGGATGACATACTAAATTTTCTAAATTAATGACCTTTAGAACCTGAATCCGAGCATTATTATTTGAAAAGTAAAGCAAATAACAATTTATCAAGCCGATTCCTTTTTTTGGTCCTTGGAAACGGATGACATACTGAATTTTCTAAATTAATGACCGGAATTCTAAATTTAGAACCTGAATCCGAGCATTATTATTTGAAAAGTAAAGCGGCAGATTTTATCACTGCTTTAACCCTAGAACCTTCTATGGTAAAATCTAATGTGGACCATCTTTGGGGTACATTCTTACCCCAGTGCATATACAATTTTTCTTTACTTTACTAATTTCTTATACCCGACAGACTTGCGACGCAATCTTCCGTATTTTGATCTCTAAAAACATCCGAATTTCATATACAAACGATTGACAAAGCAGAAAAACATTGGGGTACATTTGTACCCCAAGGACATTTCTAGGGTTAAGAGCTTAAATAATTTCACAATATATATTTATTTCACAAATATTGAGATCTACACAAAAAAAAAACTTTATTTGTATTTTGATTTTAGGTACTAAAAAAACAAGAATTACGAATCTAGACTAGGACAAATCTTTGATTTATCTTGTCTGTTAGAATTAAAGCCACTAAAATATATTTATTAAACTATTCTACTCAATCAATAAAAATCGGTTTAAAAACACGTAAGTTATGCATTAATCGATGTGTATGTGTGAATTTTCCTGTCTGTGTTCTTAGAATTAAAGGGTATTTTGTAATATATGTTTTCACAGCATTAATAGATTTTTTTATAGCTTTTTTACTTCTCTAATTTGAACACTACGTGCCAAGCGACTAATTGAAAACCTCAACTGCTTTTTTTTTTATCCACAATTGATTTATAACCCTTAGCTACAGAGTTCATGGTAGAACATAAATCAACCGAAAATATTTCAATACCAATTTTGCAATTGATAGAAACTGAGAGGCCATCGACGTTTTCTCCTCACTCATTCTTAAGCTGATCCCTGGGTAACCCCCAGAGCTGCTTGAATTAAGTAGCCACAACTTGGCTCCTTCTCTTCATTTTCAAGCTGATTGATTGAGGTGGCCAAAGGTGCAAACACAAAAAAAAAACGCTTGGCCTTCACATCGAAAAAATGCGGGCAACTAAACTTCCGTTGTGCAGATTGACCACTTGACACACTTTTGCCGGTTGCCGGTTGCCTCCTGGACGGCTGGTGAGTCACACCGCAAAAAGTTGGCCAAGTTCAGGCACAGCTGGAGATTCACAAGACCCGGCATGTCTGTGCCGCTTAAGAATTTGTTGACGGGCTTGTTTAGCGCAGCCTCCAACCTACCTGAACTAGACAAGCGAACCTCGGGGCGTTTCTTTATATATTTTTGTGAATGAACACCAGAGTTTCACCTCACATGTGCGTGGCGTGTGGATTTTTATGTTCCATCAATGAAATGGCATTTAATTAACATAATTTTTATTGATTGAAACTCTGAGAGACAACAGAAAACCAGACAAGGGTTGACTGTGGCAAGTTCTTTCAACTTCTTTGCGGGTCTTCGTATAATTTGCATAATGCGCACATCGACAACTCTTCTGGCATAGATTTTTTTTGAAGACTTCAGACAAAAGATGTCGGTGCGTGGGCTTTAATCGCTCTGTGTAGGAAAAAAAAAATATTTAAATATGCATGTTAAAACGTTGTCAAGTGTCTGCCACAAGCAGCAGAATTATGATTGAAATTAAGATAATACTTTCTGGGGGTCTCTTCAGGTGAACTATCTGGCACCATCTTTAGGCCAAATGGGATTTGTGTTTCTTTTTGTTTTTTTGGGCTCTGACATCACTGCATAATTCATGGAGAGATTCAATTTGTTGTCAAGTTGTCGGCGAATGGTTAAAGTAGAGCCCTAGTCAAAGATCGATATGCCCGCGAGATGATCATTATGTTGATGATGATCTTAGGCAGAGAGAGTGTCAAAAATGTTGATGCCAGAAGAAGCTTAAGTTATGGTTTTAATCGCTGAACTTGATCTGGTTGGAAAGTTAATCAATTAAAAATTTTGGGAAGTGGGAGCTAATGGAAAAGTCAAGATACTGATTTGAGAATAGACCCAAAAAAATTAAATAAACTGCAACTTAACTTAGATGTAGAGATATCAAACAAAATTGGATTTGGTTTTTATTTTTACTGTTTTGAGAACTACATTTTTAATTTTTGGATGAAAATATGAGTTCAAAATTTAGACAAAATGGAAACTATTTATTCTTTGCATTAAACTTTCACTTTAAATATGTTTTAAATGAAATTTGCACAATCTCTTCCTTGTACGAAGGTAGTAAAAAGTTCCTTGGGAAAACATGAGGTATTTGTGAAGAAATATATCATTAAATATATCACTCTGTCCTTTGCAGCCTTTTGGAAACAAGACAGACATTTTTTCGATTTTTTCTAAGGATAGATTTAGTTAGGCCTCAGATCATCAAATAAATTCATAAAATTGAAACTAAGAATGTAATTTTTTGTAAGTAGTATTTAATACTAATAACATTTAATAATGCCATAAAAGTCATTTTACAGATCTATCGTTTAAATCAATAAAGTTGTTGAGCTATTACCTTTAAGGCATAGATTAATTTATTTAAGCGCTAATACCTTGAATCTTGCGGAAAAGTGGCAATGGTTTTTTTCTTGTATTGTTTTATAATTATGTACTGTAAAAATGTTTAATATGTAAGAAATCTGATTGGCCCTGAACACGCTTTGAAAACGTAATCAAAAAAAATAAAGACCATGTGCCAAGTTTTATTCAGATAGCTGTAAAAACTAAGGGAAATAGCATAGAACCCGTTGACGGTCATTGCTTTATCAACTCAGTTCGACACTCTGATCAAGAACATATATATATATCACGGGGTCGGAGATGTTTCCATCGGTGCGTTACAAACAGCTGGACAATTTTAAAATACAAGGGTATAATTTACTACTGGATTTTCTCCCTATCTGTCTACCTATGTAAAAGAAATTAGCTGTGATGTTGCTTTAACATATTTCTTTTGTTCGCTCAAAGAAACTTTATTTTTCAAATTGCTGCTAGCAGAGTAAACACTAACGCAAATTGTTAAGAGCAAATAAATTTGCGCACTGTCAGAATTTGCGCTTACTTTGTAAGAGCAAATATATTTGCGCCATGCCATAATTTGCGCTAACTTTTTACGAGCAAATATTTTTGCGCAATGCCAATATTTAAGCTAACTTCCTAAAAGCAATTTTATGTGCACAAAGCCAATGTTTAAGCTAACTTTTTAAGAGAAAATATATATTCGCGCGTTACCAATATTTAAGCCAACATTTTAAGAGCAAATATATTTGCGTAATGCCAAAATTTACGCTTACTTTTTAATAGTAAATATATTTAAGCAATGACTAAATTTGAGCTAACTTTTAAAGAGCAAATATATATTCGCGCAATGCATATATTTAAGCTAATTTTTTAACAGCAAATATATTTGCGTAATGCCATATTTTGCGCTTACTTTTTAGGAGCAAATATATATGAAATATATTGGAGCAAACTGTATAAGAGCAAATATATTTGCGAAACGCCATTATTTGCGCTTAATCTTTTTAAGAGGAAATATATTTCGCGCAATGGTATAACTTGACCTTATTTATTAAGAGCAAATATATTTGCGCATTAACAAAATTTGCACTATCTTTTTAAGAGCAAATATATTTGGACAATGCCATAATTTGCTCTGACTTTATAAGAGCAAATATATTTGAGCAATGCTTTAATTTGCGCTAAATTTTTAAGAGCAAATATATTTGCGCAATGCCACAATTTGCGCTCTTTTTTAGAGGAAAGATATTTGCGCAATGTTATAACTTGAGCTTACTTATAAAGAGCAAATATATTTGCGAATTAACAAAATTTGCTCTATCTTTTTAAGAGCAAATATATTTGTGTAATGCCAAATTTTGCGCTTACTTTTTAAGTACAAAAATATATCAGCAATGTCAAAATTTGAGCAAACTGTATAAGAGCAAATATATTTGCGCAATTCCATAATTTGCGCTAACTCTTTTTAAGAGAAAATTTTAATATTTGCGCAATGCTATAACCTGAGCTAATTTATTAAGAGCAAATATATTTGCGCATTAACAAAATTTGCGCTTACTTTTTAAAAGAAAATATATTTGCGGAATACCATAATTTATCCTGACTTTATAAGAGCAAATATTTGACCAATGGCTTGATTTGCGCTCACTTTTTAAGTGCACATATTGAGCAATGACAAAATTTGCGCTAATTTTTTTTGAGCAAAACCAAAATTTGCGTTAACTTTTTAAGAGCAAAAATATTTGTGCAATGCCTAGATTTGCGCTTACCTTCTTAGAGCAAATTGATTTGTGCAATGCTAAAATTTGCGCAAACTTTTTAAGAGCAAAATGAAATCTAATTTTTTAAGAGTAAATGCCACAAATTTGCGCTAACTTTTTAAGAGCAAATATATTTGGGCATGTGGAAACACCAAATTATTTTTAGGCAATCAACTAAGCTAAGGTCCTACAGGCAAATAATTTTCACAAATTTGCATGATAATTCGCCTAAATTAGCCCAAAATATAACATTATTCGGCACTATTAGAGCCAATTATTTGCGTGTGGCTTAATAGCTTTAAGCTATGGCAAATAATTTGCCCAAGTTTTGACAAAAATTGCCCTTAGCTCAGATTTTGCGGGTCTTTAAACTTAGGCAATGAATCCACACGCACATAATTTGTTCAAATAGTGCCGAAAATTAGTTTATTTAGGCCTACATAGCCAAATTTTCCTCAAAATTTGTGCAAATTATTTGCCTGTAGGACCTTAGCTTCAGTTTTAAGTCCTGAAAAACTGCCGAAATGGCTATAAAAGTCATTTTCTTCAAAGTTGCCTTAAATTTGTTTGTGTGTAGGACCTTTCCTAATTTTTTGTTTTGTTTTTTTCTCTAAGGGCCGATTTCTCATCTCCTACATAGCACTACCTGTCACATAAACTGACAAATAACAGAGTAAAATTTTGTATTATCTGACACATAGCAGCTATCTAGAAGATGAGAAATCGGCCGGAAGAATTTTTTTTTGCGAGATTTGTGGTACGGTATGAGGAGGTATTATTAAAAAAATAATGTTTACAAAGCAAAATTCTCCAAGAAATCTTTAATGGTAATTTCACTCCCTTGAGGGTGGAATTAAACAAAATCCCTTTCTATTGCCCACTTTTATCATTAATGGAACATACTTGCCAAAATTTAGTTATCTAGCTTTTATACTTTAGACTGTGCGTAGATTGCCAGTGAATCAGTCAGTCAGTTAAAATCTTGTTTGCCATTCAGCAATCTTCATTCTCCATCTTATATCACAAACTGTTCCAAATGTCTCCCCTCCTTGTTTGGGCTGGCTAACCAAACAACAAACATTGACCCCATCACACGATAACCTCACCCAGAGATCATGTACGTCCACCTCCCGACACTCGAGGCGCACACGAAATGCTCCAGTTACAATTTATTTTCTCAATTTTTGTTTCTATTTTTTTTTTTTTTTGCAGTTGCATTTTCGTTTAATATTTTAATTAAAAGTCAAACGTGAGTCCAATGTTTGGAAGTCATAGAGAGCTCCACATGCCGTTTGGTTTTGTTGGCTGCAGGTGTCGAAGGTTGTCTGTGCCCCCCCCCCACGCCCCCTCGTTCCCCTCGTGGCTTTGTACATGCCGTGTTAATCACCAATAATAATTGTTAAACGCAAATCGCGCGCCGTGGCGACTCCTTGGTGGGAAGTCAGAGTCGGGCAAATGCTTTTGGCGTTTGCATGAGTTATAGTTATGAGGCAGTCGGGGTAGAGATGGGAGCGTGAGTCACGTAAATAGCATGTCCATTACTGATCTACACTGTTTATATCAATTGCATTTCCATTCACGCTGTCATCTCCCTTGCAGAGCAAGGAACTCCAATTCGGGCTCTGTGGTTCGTCTCTGCATGCCTGTTGGCCATTTTGGTTATGCGATGAAATAATTTAAATATTTGTAGGCAACAGCGGGAGCCTGCCGTTGTCTACAGTGAGCACCCCCAAGCGTGGCTTATGCAACTTTTGCCAGCTAGTTGACAGCCCACGCGTGGCTTTCGGCTTATCCCATTTACCATTTTTGGCTATCGACATCGACGAGCGCTGGCGGCCAGCCTCCAGCTTGGTGAACCACAACCAACGACCAACAACCACTCCTGCTTCTGCTTCTTTTTCTTCTGCTTCTTCTTCTGATGCTGCTGCTGCGGCGGCGGTGGCTGATGAGGCAGCAGCCCAGCCAGAGTTGGAGGAGACAACAAGAGGCACTACATTGCGCAAGTCTCGCCTAGCCAAGGCCCAAACGTCATGAGAGATTCTCAGATATATTTCATTTTTATGATTGTGTCTATTACCAACAACCACGCACGTTTGCCTTATTTTTGGTTGCCCTTTAGTTTTGAAAAAAGGAGGGTATACGAGTTGGGGCATCAAGGTTGGTACTTGAAAAGAAAAGTATTCAACTTTCTAGTTTTTTTAAATATTTTTGGCTGGACTTTAAAATAATATAAGATTTCAGCGAATAAACTAGCATTGGGATAATATTAATAAAATTACAAATTAAACTAAAATATAAATGAAGTCCAGCAAGCTTTTTCCATTTATCCTTTTACGAAATGATGTTCTTTACAAACGTCATAGTCTCACCACAGGAAAAACTACATTACACTACAAAATTAATGGATGTAATAGAATTGAAAAATTGTGTTCAAAGAATGTGTCAAAAATAAAGTTTTCTTAAATATACAAATTTGTAGCCGTTTTATGTTTAGACAAAGAATTTCGCTTAACGCTTATATCCGCGCTTCTAGTGTTATCCCTTCACTCAGAAAAAAACAAACAAGAATTCAGAAATTCTTATTTTTTTGTCGATAAGATTCGCCTTAGGGACCAATTTTCATCTGTCACGTAACCTTAAAAATCAGAGACCGAAAATAACGGTTATGGCGTAAATTTTGTACTTAAAAAAATATATGAATATATTTATTTTTTTATGGACTATGTCATGATATATGTAATGAACCGTTATTTTTGATTATTATTTTTAAAAATCATTGGTAAAAATTATTTTTGATTTTAAATTTAAAAATTATTTTTTTGATTTTAATTAAAAAAATCAATTATAAAACTCATGAGTGATTTTTATTTTTAAAAAATAATAAATAATAATAAAAATAATAAAAAAAAAAATAAAATAAAAAATCAATAATAAAAATCAAGACTGATTTTTAAAAATAAAAAATCAAAAATAAAAATCCCGCAGTGAATTTTATTTTCTGGATCAGGAAAATAAAAATCAACCAGTCTAAAATGAAATCTACCATAAAAAAATATTTTATATGAATTTTTTGTTCTTTTTATAAACTTTAGTACAATCTGGTATTTTTTGCATATTTTAGTGCTTTGGGGAATTTGAATTTCGGTACATTTCGATTTTCCAAATAGATGTATGAAGTACGAATTTTAGGTAGTTTTAACAATATTTTCAATATATATATTTTATTTTTTGAAAAATTTAAATATTTAACGCAGGTTGATTTTTATTTTTTGGATCAGGAAAATAAAAATCACAGGGATTTTTATTTATGATTTTTATTTTTAAAAATCAATCTTGATTTTTACAATTGATTTATTTAAAATAAAAATCACTCATGAGATTTAAAAACGATTTTTCATAATAAAAAACCAAAAAGGAATATTTAAAAATAATTTTTAAAATAAAAATCAAAAATAATTTTATCGATTGATTTTTAAAAATATAAATTATAAATGATTAATTACAAATGATTTTTATAGTTATATCTTATAACCGTTACGGTCCCTGTTAAAAATAACAGAGAAAATTGTGAGTATATCCTTATTAACTTCTATAGATTCCTTCTAAAAAGCAGACAAATATTTCTTAGTTATTATTTTCGAAATAATCGGCCCTTAAATCTCCTGTCGCGGTTTGGATAGATTTGAACCCATGGTAAAATACGCAAAGGGATATATCAGTTCTAAAAACGCTTCATAAAAAATCTGCCAAAAGCATTTTCTTATATTACATTTTTCTTAAAATTAAATCAAAACTTTCTTAAAATAGCGAATAATAGTTCTAGTTTGAGGGAAAAATTGGATTAAAAATTCTTAAATTTATATTAATATTTTTTTCTAACATTTCCATATTTAAGCTTGGTACTGAGGGCGGTGGAATTTTCCTTGAGCTGTCAAATCACATTAAAAAAATTGCTTGAGGAATTATTCCTTGCCTCATACCTCTGTTGGGTACTGAGAAGGCCAAGTAATACACACAAGCAATTTCCAGAGTTGCCATGTCAATAGATTGTGTGGATTGCATTGAACAGCTGATATTTCTAGAGAAATTATTGTGCAGCTATTAAATACTTGTGTCAGTTGACAACTTCAAATTTAGCGCCAAACCAAAATTGATAGCAAAATGTAAAATACGTGAAAAAGGTGCATTGATTGATGAAGTTAAAAGCAAAAAGGATAACGCGACATCAAAAATGGCCAGCGGGTTTAAACTGCTTGCTAAAAAATATCAAACACAACAAATTAATTTTTTTTCGTAATTCAAGTTGTGTTTCATTGTATGGAAATTTAATAGTCGACATTGCATTTGCTATTGATTTTAGCATATCAAAACCGTTTTCAAAACTGTTTGGTAGCATTGTCAGAGCATTTGGTAAAGTTGTTGTTGGCCAGCAAGGCATGGAGTGAAATTGCCAAAAACAAACACAGGTGTTCGAGTAGTGTGACCAGCCCCACGATAACTGAAGAATACAGCAAAATTCCTTTTTCAGAGTTTTTTACTGTTCAATCTGGTCACATCGTATTTTGCAATCCACTTTAGGAATATATGGCAAATTCCTTGAAGGAAAATTCGAACGCCCTCAGTACCTAGCTTTTAAGATGAAAATTTTTTCAGGCTTAGAAATTCTTTACATAATTTGAGAATTTATATTTACAAAAGAAAAATTGTTCCTCTTTTTAGAAAATTTTTTCCATTATCTTATGTATCTTAAAAAAATTATTTATTGCTGGCTTTTCTTTAAGATCAAACTTCTAAAGACTTTTTTCTTAGTGTATAGTACATTGCTTTTTTATATATATTTGAAATAATCAGAATTTAGTAAAAGAAATAATAAGAAACCGAAACGGTACCGGTATTAGCGTTTCGATTTGGTTTCGGTTTTTTCGGTTCCTTTTATAACGGTTAACGGTTTTCGTTTCTCAAAAATTTTTAATATCAGTTCCGGTTTCGATACCGATACGTTGCTTGAAACGGTTTATTTCGGTTAATGGTTCCGGTTCCGGTATTATTCCCTGATTCTAACTGAATAATTAAAAAAAGTAAATTTATGTAGACTCAGAAAAACAAAGAAATTTTTGTACTTGAATTTAGTATAAAAAGTTTCAATAGTACGGCATGTAAAAATTCCAAAACTCTTTAAGGGTATTCCCGATTCATTAGTTTCTAAAAAAACCTTGTACCCTGTTTTGCTCATTGGCCCAGTGCAAATGTTGTTGTTGTTGTCGTCGTCGTTGTTAATGTTGCTGCTGCTGCTGTTGTGCCTGTTTCTGCCTGCCAGCAACATTAACGACGGCAACAACATTTTGAGGTGTTGGTAATTGATTTTTGTAATATCTTTGCTGGCACTCTTTTTTATTTGTCTTTTCTCAACACAAAGACAACAACATGGACAAACTTCCGAGATGTATCTGCGACATCCGTTGCCGTCGCAGCAGCACCAACAACAGCTGGCTAAGAAAAAAAAGGCGCGCAAGCGTGCGAATTCAATTGCTCAATTGTAGAGTAAAGCCTGAGCTCCGTTGGCTCCCCCATCGTGACGCCTGCGCAATGTTTGGTGTTTTGGTGTAGCTCCCTTCTTTGGCCGCTTCTTTTTATTGATTTCTGTGGTTTATGTTTACAAAACAAAACTGTTGCGTCTGGATTTTTTGGCCAAAAACAGTTTTTGGTATACTTTACAAGTTATTGTTTTTTTTTTTTTGAAAAATGAGTCACTCTTGGGATTAGCTTTGCTTGCAAATCGTGGGAAATCATTCACAGTGTGTGTGTGTTTGTGTGGAAAACTTTGACACACACCCGCACCATCAAACCGCCAACACTGCAGATGCTGACTCCAGCTTCAGCCTCAATTGCAACTTCTTCGGTTCCGACTTCATCTGTTCAACCGATTGCCATCGCATTTGCCGTTTTAGAGACGCTTAAGTTGGCCAACCTTTATCCGTTTGTCATAATTGTTGTCATACTCTTATTAGTTAACATTTAATATGCATTACAATCCAACATTTCCAGCTGTCATTCTGAGTCTGAGTCGGTTTTCTGCATTGTGTGACATGTCAAAGTCGCAGTCACAGTCACAGCGGTGGCTGTTGTCGCCCGCGTGACACTTTACACACACAATAAATCAAAAAGTGTGGCACACACAGGAAAAAAACAGAAATATATATCTACCATATATATATATATCGAACAGCAAATCAAGAAAATGGTTAACCATTGAAAACATATGACATACAAGTTGAAATGACTCGATGATATGATTTTACTTTTTTTTTTTTGGCTTATGATGACAACTTTGATTGCATCATGTGTGAGTGACTAAATGAATGAAGGACTAGGAAAATGGGGGAAAAATTGAATGGAAAATGCACTTGACAACTTCAGTTTCTAATATATAAACATATAAATTGTTCTGCATTTCTAATGTAAAATTCTACCAAACTGAACAATTCATAAGTTTATGTATGACAAGCGTTCTCGGATCTTAAAAGCAATTTCAATCTAAACATCTTCGTTTTGGCATCTTTGAGACCAAATTTATCTCAATATAAAATGTATCTTAGCCTGAGGATTTAGAGAATATTCAAAAAGTGTCAATTATTAATTCAGTTATTAATAATCACTCAAACGCGCATTGTTCACTCAATTTTTAATATGGAAATATTAATTTTAAAAAAAATTTTATATATAAAAAAATTTAAATATATATCACAAGAAAAGGTTATATAAAAATATCCAATTTCTATGGAACAATATTATTTGCCATCTCTAAGAAGTTGTTGCGGGCTAAACCCTTAAAATATTTCACATGTACCAATCACGTTAACAACAATCAGCTGTCAAAACAATACTAAGGGCTGCATCTGGCTTTCTTATAGTGTACTTTAACTTTTTGAATGTTTTGAATCGATATTTTATATATCATTTAAAGGAAATATAGGTTTCCATATTAGTTTAATTTACTGCTAAAAGCTTAGCTTAGTAACTCCTAATTAATTAAAAAATTATCTTGAATTACTTAAGCGGGTCTTCTACCTATGAAAAACAAAATTTTAGATTTTTTGTTTTGCATTAATATTTAAGCTTAGATATTCTTCTTTCATCCCCTTTAAACCATTTTACAAAATTCTGAATAGTATAGCAGATATTGCCATTTAAGTGGAGCAATGTTCTTTCTAAAGTGAGTATATAACTTTAAACGCGTTTTTCTCGAAACCAAGTTTTTTGACCTGGTAGCCACGATTGCGCCAGTTCTATCAAACCGATTTTGACCAGTATGTTGCAATCGACGCAGAATTGATGTAATTCTGGTCCGTACCTCAATCATGAGGAAAAACATTTTTTACAAATTTTTTTACACTAAACTACAAAAAAAAACTTGAAAAACAAAATTTTTAAAAAAAATGTTTAAAAATACGATTGAGGTACAGGGCAGAATTACATCAATTTTGATCATAAGCTCATATACCGTTTTCCATTCCGATAACCTGGAGTCCCGGAATCATGGCCACCACCTTTTTATACACTTAAAAAGTGTATATTAATTTTGCCTAGAAGTTTGTAACGCATAGAAATCTTCATTTCTGACCCCATAAACTATATATATTCTTGATCAGGACGACGAGCTGAGTTCAATTCCGTTTGTCCGTCCGTCCGTCTGACCGTCTGTCTGTCCGTCTGTCTGTCTGTCTGTTTCTACGTGAACTAGTCCCTCAGTTTTAAAGCTATCGAGCTGAAATTTTGCACAGAGTCTTCTTTTTACTGCACGCAACTTATATGTCGGAACCGGCTGGATCGGATGACTATATCAGATAGCTGCCATAGGAACGATCGGTCTAAGAACTAGTTCTAGTTAGAAAAACTTTTTTGTTTTCCATCGTAACGTCACTAATCTTGGTATATGTTAGTTTTATATGCTTCCACATAATTCTGGAAAAATTTATCAAAATCGGATCATAGCTTAGCTGCCATAGGAACGATCGGTCTAAGAACTAGTTCTAGTTAGAAAAACTTTTTTGTTTTCCATCGTAACGTCACTAATCTTGGTATATGTTAGTTTTATATGCTTCCACATAATTCTGGAAAAATTTATCAAAATCGGATGACTATATTATATAGCTCCCATAGAAACGATCGGTCAAAAAACTACTTCTTGTGAGAAAAACTTTTTTGTTTTCTATCGTAGCGTCCCCAATCTTGGTATATATTAGTTTTATATGTTTTCACATAATTTTGAAAAAATTTATCAAAATCGGATGACTATAGCATATAGCTGCCATGCCAATGTGATTTACTAAGAAAATTTTTTTTTTTAAGGTATCAAATTTTTATTATCAATGATTTACAAATTTTAAAAATCTGATATCTATGTATTTCCTTTATATATTTTTCCGGTAAATCAGTTGAAGTAAAGTTTTTTCAAGTGTATTTAAACTTCGGCACAGTCGAAGTTAGCTTTGCCTTCTCGTTTTTTTTTTTGAGACCTTAAATGGCAGGCCGATAGCTTTTTAAACAGCCCTGGAATTCCAAACATTTTTTTTTAAAATTTTATTATTTAATTAATTAATAACTAAAATCCAAAAAGCAAACTAAAAAAGCTCTAATGATTTTCTCTCTAGAATTTTTTTTTAAAAACACTGAAAAAACACTCTACAAAGGTAAAAGACCCCCTTAATAGAGGGATTCCAGAAAGTGATTAGCTTTCGAATTTGATTAGATTTTTACAACTGCTCCATACAGAATGTGCAGTGCGCACAGAAAAGGTAGGAAATTACTTAAAGCTTTAACAAAATCAGCTGCAAGACTGATTTCGATTTGATTTCGTTTTATTTTCTGGTGTGACCGTACACTTTCAAGAAAATTATGCGGTCAAACTTGGAGTTTTTTTTTTAATCTGAAACAAAATCCTCTGCCATCAAACTATTATTTAAGAGGTTGACAAAAGTAGTCAGGAACCAAATCCTAGAAAACCGGATCGGTTCGGGTTTTTTGGAATGTCCAAACATGAACCGAAACTCTTACATTTTGTACCCCTCAAACCTGAACCCGAACTGGACCATTTATTCATAATAAAAGTTTCAGTTCACAATATTACACAGCAAAAAAATCAATCCAAACGGGCTTAAATTAATTCAAAACGGTAATGAAAGCAGGGCAAGCTCGTATATTCTTAAGCCGAGCTGGAAAATATTGCTTTGAACTCACTTTTATTAATCCTGAAAAAGATTACATATATCGCGCGGTATTTTTATAAGGATTCCCGAATCCCACTATTGGAACTTATTTTAATCCCCAAGCAGGATCGTTTCAAGCATGTTTGGGATTGAAAAAAAAAATCAAAATGGGTAGGTTGGTTTTATATAAGCAGAGACAGAAGTCTAAATTGTGGGGGATTCGGAGTAGGTGTATCTGTATATATGCGTATAAAAACACACAAAATCAAAAGAAAAGAGTAGTTCGTTGTAGGGACACTCGACTGCAGCGCTCTTTTATGATAAGATTAAGATTATCTCGCGGTACAGGAAATATTTTGAGATCGGGGTTAAGACGCGATGGAACTAAATTGTAGATCTCAGTTCGAATTAAATATATAAAGTCGGGATTGCAACGGGAATGTGACTGAACTGGAAAATTGGTTTCGGAATTGTGATGTGATCGAATGTTCTTATTATTTTTATGTCATTGATTTTTAATGTTTATGTGGTAGCAAATGCAACGTTAGCCTAACTTTATATTGTGAAATAGAAATAGCGGGAAGTCGCAAAAAAAATTCTTTTCAATATGTTTACAAGATCATCATAAAAAAAGCTCAATAGGAAGCCACATTCTCGAATCCTTTGAAACTGCCATCAATTGGTAACCGAACTCTTAACTAATAGGCTTCCCACTGGTTACAGACCCCTTGGTGTTTAATCTTCTGCTAATTGGACAACACACTAATTTCTGTGCAGCAAAATTGGCAAAACATTTTCCCGTCAATCCAAAAGAACTTAATGCGAATCCATAAAACTATTCGTCATAAAATCACAAAAATCATCAAAATCAAATTTCCAATTTAAATTTCTCAAATTTAATGATATATAAACATAGACAATGCAAATTGTCGGAGTCTAACTGAGCCGCCTCTGTGCTCTCTGTCTCTCTCTCTCTCGGGCATAAAAAAGCCAATAAATTTCAAATGTCGACATTTAAAACGCACACTCTAATTAAAGTCCACGGTGAGCAATTTGAGCTGCAACTGTAAATGACGTGGCCAGCGATCGTGCGGAATCTGGACAGATTTGTGTACAAATGAAACAATACAAATCTTGTTCAGAAAATTTATGTATGCCAAATTGATCGATTGTAACTGCAGGTTATATCATTCAATAAGGAATTATTATTGACAAAAAGTGAATTTCACTCGTCTTGGAAATTATGTCAAGCACTTGGAACGGTATAGAGTTACAATAAAGATTTCATCAACGAGAAAAAAAAAAAAATTGTTTTAATATTTTTTGAGCCATAAAAAAAAACCGAGTTGTATAAAGAAAATCAACTGAAAGCTGATTTCCAAAGAGAGACAACCACAAAAAAATATAAACAAAAAGGGAACCATGAATAATCTGGACAAAAATCAGTCGACGTCATAAAGCGTGCTGGAATTTTGTGACAGAGAGAGAGAATGTCTCTGCGCTTTTGACTGCCATCACTCACCGCAAAGCTATTTCAAATTTCTCGTTTTAATTGAGACGCCAATAAAAGGCCATAAAAACCTCTCATAAATCCATAAACAAAATCTCACAAATATTGAACATAAGAATATTGTTTGTTTTTACCACGGTGGCAATATTGATAGTTTAAAATTTCACTGAAAATCGCTTTGACTTCGTTAGCTGTCCTGCAAGTTGGTCAACTGGTCAACAAGTTTTGCCCCGGCATATCGAAAACAAGTGTCACATTTGGTGAGATGGAAATAAACAGCAGCCAAATGCGACTAAGTAAGTAAAGTGTGTAAATATTTGTTTAATTATGCTCACATGTTTATGCAAAGCATTTAAAGTGTTTGAAAGATCTTTGGGATGCGGAATGTGGTGTGTGTGCCATAAGAGCGCTCAATCGAATTGGAGACAAGTTTCAATCAAGATAGGTGGAAAATTAATTAAAATTTTGGTGGGGAAAAAGAGAGGCAGGTATCGAGAAAATTAAATGAAACTTAAGGTATGAGGGGGTTTAGAATCAAAGCCAGATATATCTATGTATAATTTGGATACCAGACGACAACCAATGGCTTCAATGGCTGGAAAAACATTTGGATTAGATACTTTCTCAGTTCAGTACAAGCTCGTGAAAACTTTTGATCAGAGCCATACACTTCATTACAATTAAGACCAGCGGTGCCCAAACAAAGCATATTGAAGAGCAAGCACCAATACATATTAAGAATCTCATTTTTAAAAAACCTTTTCAATTTAAGGAAGAAAAAAGCAAAATTGGATTCTTGTTCTAGTTCGCTGCTCTCGCGTATGCCGCGAGCTCTGTCTGTGAATTCGTGTATTATTTCTGAAAGAGCGATGAGAGTATAAGGTTTAGACACCTCGAACTTAGATAATCTATACACCTATACATATGTATATAAAAGTGAATGTATTAGAGATGCGCGCGTGACGTGAATTTAAACGTGTCACGGTGTCACCCCATGATAGTGAGAAAACACAGACTTTCATACGCGTGCATTCGTGATCAGTGCGCGATTCGTGCGTGTTAAAGTTATACATCGTGAATATAAGTCTTGCAGTATTCACGAAAATTTTGTTTCATTATATTCTATTTGATTAATAATATAATTCCTACACTCAGAAAAAAACCAAGAACTTTTGTACTCAAATCAAGTACAAACGGTGTGAATAGTACGCCAAGTACGACTTTTTCAATCCCGAAATACCTGATTTTAGACCGTTTTGGGATACATTAAGTACACTTAAAGCTATTTCAAGGTTTTAAAACGTTATTCTTAGATCAAAATGGTCTTGGATCAATCCCAATTCGTTCTTATTAGATTGATTCGTACTTAGTTTAAGTACGGAAGAAGGAATCCTTCTTATAAATTACGGTATAAATTCTATCCCGTTTGTTTGAAAACGTTTGAGTACAAAAAATTCTTGATTTAAGAATTTTGTACTTGATTTAAGAATTTTGTTCTTATTTTTAGAACATTTTGGATAAATTTTAAACTTAAGACTGATTCGTACTTAGTTTAAGTACACCCAAGAACGAATCCTACTTAAAATTTTAAGTACAAATCGGTATAAATTCCTATCCCGTTCGTTTGAGAATGTTTGAATACAAAAAAATTTTTGATTTAAGAATTTCGTACTTGATTTAAGAATTTTTTCTCATTTAAGGAACATTTTGGGTAAATTTTAAATTTTAGACTGATTCGTACTTAGTTTAAGTACAACTAAGTTCGAATTATACTTGAAATTTTAAGACCAGCGCGGTATAAATTCTATCCGGTTCGTTCTAGAACGCTGGCTGACGATATTTTCTGAGTGTAATATTGATTTAATATCGAATTCGTGAATCCGTTGGCCCATACAAAAGTCGCAGTGTGGCCATCAAACCCATGATAGGGTGGTTGATCGTGTGTGATCATTAGTGATCCCTCCTTTAATGTGCATGAATCGTGCATGATGCTAAACTGTCTATATATTGTGAGCGTGAATCATGCGACAAGAGATTTTTATTTCGTGAATCGTGCGTTACGTGAAAGAAAAATCGGTCACGCACGCATTTCTAGTATGTATGTTTGTCTCAACCACTGAACCGATCTTCCAGAAAATTTCACAGAGTGTTCATGTCGATCTGGAAAGAGTCATAGGCTATGTACCAAGTTTGTGAACCGGTCCGAAAGTGCTTTAAACTGGTTCAAAAGTGGTTCAGATCCATATCTCTGAAATTATTTAGGATATATAAGATACACCCTGTATGTAATGAAATTTAAGGCCTGGATGTTGTTTGCTTCGCTTTGGTCAGTACCGGGAGTTTTCGTCTAGGGCTAGTCGGATGGGGAGGTTCTTTGCTTAGGTTTGCAATTCGGATTTCCCACAAGAAGAATGTACTGACCTAGCCTAATAGATATTACCTATCCAATTATGAGATACTATTGCGTTTGATGTTCTCCCAATTACCCACCGTACCATGTTAACAATTGATCTTTCCTTATATGATAACCCTTAGACATCATTAATGGTGACTTATTCAGATACCCCCATTGACTTGCTGTAGTTAGACTTGTTCATATATAATTCATTTAATATCAACGAGAATTCTTTAATTTGGCATTCATGGTTATGTATTGTAACTTTAGGTTAAAGATTTTTATAAAGAATAAAAACAATTTCAATTTTTATATATATTTGGATATACTGGCTGTTTCTATATCGGCATTGATGTTGTACCTAATATAATGCGGTGATATATCAAAATGCTTAGCTACTCAAGAAAGCCACATCACAACAACACCCGCAAAGGGCATCTCTCTCTGTATTCCTAGGCCATCCGAATATGCCCAGAATTTCACTCCTTTCCCTGTGGTTGACTTTCACCTACAGCCAATATAGCAGTTTTTACAATCGGAAAAATTTAACGCGGTTATCTAATATTCACCTGCTCTATGTATAAATGTATTTAAGAACTTATATACGTTCGCTACTTGCAAATGAATAGCCAGAGAAACTCACTGATCTGGGTCAATCGTGGTCCGAAGCCATATTTTTAGAAATTATTCATGCTGTGTTTCTAAAATTTGGTGTGTATTTTTGTTATATGGAGATAGACATATTGTCAAAACTGGAAGTTATTGAAGTCATAAAATTTGGTGTGTAGTTTAGTTATATGCAGACAGATAGTTCCCTGGTTTAAGACCGGTTCCGAACCCTATCAAAACGGTTCAAATGTGGTTCATAGCCATATCTTAGATATTATTGAAGCCATAAACATGAAATTTGGTGAGTAGGTTAGTTATATGGAAAAAGACTTTTCACTGGTTCGCACCGGTTCCGCATCCCATCGAAACGGTTCTAGAATGATTCTCAAACTTATTATTTGAGTTACGAGTTGGTTTAATATCGGTTGAGAACCATTTAAATAAATTGTTCATAAGTTGTTCAGAGCCATATATCAGATAAAAGATAAAAGTTCAAATCTAGAAAATGAAATTTGCTATGTGATTTTGTAACCTTCTCAATAGTGTTTCAGAGCCATATCTGAGGAAATATTTAAGCTATGAGCTTGAAACCTTTGGTTATAGGGGGATGTAAAACGGGTTCCGTTCCAGTTTCTGGAAGGCGATTCTCATAACGGTAAACTCTTTATTTGAGCCTTTTTATATAAGGTCACAAATAAGGCTAAAAAGGTTCTAAGTAAATAGCTAAACCAAAAGCCTCGAAGTAATATATACAAAAACTCAATAAGCAATGTGTTAAAAACAATTGGGAATTATATGGGCAGATTCTCTTAAGAGGAATTTCCATTTTGCTTAGCAATATGCACACAATACTCGAAACTTTGTGCTTGAATTAAGACTGCGATTTCGGAAATATGTGGATTTTTTTAAAATACGAAAAATACTTAAATCAAGAAATTCAAAATTATTTTAAAATATTTAATACTCTTTTTGAGTTCACTCAAGATCAAAACTTTAAAATCGAAATCTGGTAAGAGTTCTTTCTAAGTGAAGAGGAGCGAGGACTTCAATTTCTGATTAATCGTCATGCTCGTCACGCCGTCACGCTTGCGCGTATACCAACCTTATTAAAAGCATTGCGTGACTGAATAAATAAAAAATTGATGCTTTTTACGTAAAATAATGTCCCATATAACGCAGAAAACCAAAGAAAGGTGCATCTGGTCATTGCCTAACCGACTGAAACACTCCCCTAAACGTTAAAAAATTCAATCATTTAATTTAGACATTTCCCAGAAAACGAAATCTCTATTTCTTCACCAACAACAACAACTACACCAATTATGATCAAGAGCAAATGAAATATCGCCTGGCATTCAACAACGTAAATGCACACACACAAGCCTCAGCTCCACCGAGTAAATCCCCCCCAATTCAACCGATTCCGGCGCGGGGTAATAAATGTGCCAGCCATTAGAAAACGTTTTGCGCTAATGTGTTACAAATATTTCATCTAACGACTTCACGTCGCCAAAAAAAAGATTTCGGTTTCGGCAACCCAACATTTCAGAGGTGGTGGCCATTTTTCAGGCTCTTTGTGGTCGCATATGGAAAGCACCGTTAATGCTCTCAACATTGTTGTGGTAATATGTTTGGTAAATTACTTGGACATATTTTTGCTACCACTTGCGATGCGGCAGCCGCTGTTTGGGCTACCGAGACAACTTCATAGCCGTTCGAACCATAAATATGCCCATTATTCAGTTAGACGTTGCCCGTAATTATTCATTTCAGTTTTGTGGTCGCCTTTTGTTGCTCTCTGCGCGGCATGGGATGCGTTTTGACCCACTGAATTCCTCCATATCCCCATGCAAAAAGATCTGTGTGGCTGTGCCTGCTTTATGTGCCACATCAAATTGTCAAAGACGACGACAACAACACAAACAACAATATATCTTGCAACACGAGTCAACTGTCGGTTTTTATTGTCGTCCGCTTTGGCATTAGACCGAACGAAAAAAAAAACAAAATAACATTTCTTTGTTTTCGGCATTTTTGCATTGCAAATTGCCGCAAAAATCGCAGCAGTAGAAAATGTTGCGGAAAAACTCATAAAAAATAGGAAAACAACAAAAAAAAAACAACAACTGCAGCTTGCAACCCGCGGCCCGCTTTGTGCTTCATTTGAAAGTCAAATAACTTGGGTCGAAGTTACAAAAAAAAAGCTAAAACTAAAACTATTACCCAAATAAAGAAAGATCTGAGTAATCTCATCAAAGACGAAGCTTAACATACACTTGTGCAAGAAACTAAAGGATCATTGATCCCCAAGGGTTACTTAAGATAAACTAAAGATATGCTTACCAAAATAAAGTATTTTCTTTAAAAACCCTGAGCTAGTAAGAATTTTGTTTAATTTTGATTTATTTTTTATACAATTTGGATCACTAAAACTTAAATAGCGATTGATATGAAAACTCATGTTTTTGACAGATCATTCCAAAGCCCACTAAGTGCTTGATTATGATTGCCGTTTTTATCTGCTGAATGCAGTGATTGCCGATTGCGATTGTTAGATTGGCCAATCAGGATTTCTGAAAAGAAATCGAACAAAAAGTATGATTGCTCACCTCTGTTGAATGCATTAATATTCATATTTTCAGTGTGACCGACTATTTATAATACGTTAATATTGAATTTTATTAGTGTTAGTTTATTTTTTGATAAGAAGATCAATGCAGAAAGAGTCTCTGCAATCGGAAATTGTAAATCATGAATCGATAATCGGAATTATTTGGGCCCATTGATTGTAGCAATGTTTCGTCAGCTGTTCGAATTCAAATACGGCCCACAGCCTATTAACATAGGTTCCATAAATGTGCTGTTAAGCGCAACATTAACTTTCAGCTGCGTATGGGCAAAATGTAAAGGGTGAGGAAATCATTACTTTTGCTTCTTTTTTCCACAATTTTTGCATATAACTTTTCATTACATCGCATAGGGCTCAATTTGTTAACAGTAAGTCGGAATACAGACTGTGCGAAACAATAATGAAACCAAAACGTTATCACTACAATCAGCTGGTAAAAATTTAAGTTATTTGTGGAAAACGGCGTTATTCGAAATAAATCTAGTATAATGACTAAAATAGAATCATTGGGCGCGTTCAGCAGAGACACTTGATCACTGATCAGCTTAACTAACACTACTCTTATAATTAAGCATACTTTTAGGGGGTCTTGTTAAATAGACATTTAGAAATGCTCCATGTAAATATCATATTAAGCACAAGAGGAAAAGTAGGCTACGTAAATTACCAAAAAATATACCATTGATCAGGGAGCAAGTTTTTCTGCTGAACACGGTCTTTGGTAGTCCCATGAATTGAGATCATTGACAACCGTCAATCAGCCTAATATTTTTTTGAGTAATTTTGAATTTAAAAAATTTTAAGTGGATGATTAAATACGTAGGTTGCTATATATATTTCTGGCCTAATAATGAAAACGCGAATATTTATGATCAAAAATGGTTTTATTGTTTTTCAAAGTATTCTCCAGCAAGATTTATACACTTTTGCATGCGCTCAAACCAATTGTCGAAGCATTTTTTCCACTCCGATTGAGACACCTCCAAAACATGGTTTTTTAACTCTTCAACAGCATCTTCTGGAGACGAAAATCGTTGACCACGCATTTTTCCTTGATGTGCGGGAATAAAAAGAAGTCATTGGGTGCCAAGTCAGGGCTGTACGGCGGATGACCCATCAATTCGACGTTTTGGGCGGTCAAAAAGGCGCTGGTGTGAGCTGATGTGTGAGAGCTCGCATTGTCATGGTGCACAATGATCTGTCTTCTCTTGTTCATTTTTCGAATTTCTCCGAAGACTTCAGGCAAACAAATTGTGGTTGACCGTCCCTCGTTGCTCAAGCGGAACAGTCGCCACATGACAAGTTTTACCGAAGAAACTGGCGACCATATGCTTCGAAGTGATTCTTCCACGAACGACTTTCGCTCGTCTTCGAAGACCCACACGGTCGATTGCTGTTTTGTTTCGGGCTTATAAACATAGATCCATGATTCGTCACCTGTGACGATCTTATAAACGTCTTTTGAAACACCGCGATTATATTTTTTCAAAATTTCTTTGCACCAATCCACACGAGCCTTTTTTTTGAGCGATTGTCAAATTGTGCGGGATCCAACGAGAACAAACCTTTTTTACGCTCAGTTGTTAATGCAATATCGAATGTATGCTGGTGAAAGAAATGCCCAAGAAATGCCTCTATCTCACGGTATGTCACATGACGATCTTGCATTATCAGTTCACGCACGGCATCAATGTTTTCTGGCACAACGACTGTTTTTGGACGACCTTCGTCTTCGAGCGAGCGTCGCCAATTTTTCACAGTGCTATAGGATGGTGCTTCATCGCCATACAAAGATTTAAGTTCATCGTTGCACTCTTGTCGTGATAATCCACGTCGAAAGTTGTGAAAAATTATTGCACGAAAATTTTCACGAGTTAAGTTTTTGATTAATCGTTAATCGATATCAAACGTGGTCACACATGAAAGAGTTGTATGGAGCTTTTATCGATAAAAGTCCAAACTTTTTTTTGGGAAATGGCCAATTGGCCAAAGAAGTGACCTAGGCCTGAAACTTAAATGGCAACCCACGTACCAAAAATCCTCCGTACCGAAATTAAAGATATCAATCTGAAGAACTTCAAATGTCTACATAGAGAAATCCTTTTCAACATGAACATCTGAGACATTCCAAAAACAACCAAGTTTAAGTTTAACCTATCCAAGTCACAAACCTGAACCACAAGTTAAAATACCTCTTCTCGAGTGTAGCGAGTGCCTGTTTTGCATTTAAGTATTCAATTTTTGTGTTTTGGTTTTTTTTTTCCTTCATTTTGGATTTTTCGAGTTGATTTCAACGAAAATTACTCGCCAAAAATTATTTCACTAAAGTGTTTGCCACAGGCCGATCGCCTAAAATGCCTAAAATGGGCAGAGACCTGAAACTCCAGTCGCCAGGCGCGCGTACTTAATGCAAAAATGTTTTAATTAATTTTGCCCCCAGAGGAAAAAAAAGAGGGGATTGTGGGAGGGCGCGAGGGGGAGGGAAAGAAAACAACTTAATAATTCATAAGCATATTTGCCAGAGACCAATGCATTTAGTTGAATTTTTTGTCACGTAGTCGGGCAGCGGGCGCTAATGATTTCTGGGAGATTTCATAAGAGATCTTTGAACGGGCGATAACCAAACCCAAAAATGGGCCTTATGGTGGTTGTCTACGATGTTTCATTTACGGGTTTTTCGGTTAATTGGCAGCCAACAACATCCCAAAGATTTTTGTCATGTGTTGTGTCAATTGGCGGGCGCTTCTCGAACTCCAAAAAAAAAAATAAGAAAAAAGAAACGAAACGAGTTCATAATGAATGGCCAACAAGACAAACTCACGTTTTTGTGGTCTGAGGCAAACGAATGTATTTTGATTGTTGTTTGACGCATGTCACCTGGGTCTTGGGTTGTCGATGCTGTTCAGCTGGCGCCACAAAAATGTCAAAAATTGTGCTACACAAATGCTCCGCTTCGCTTTTGCTCTGGGTCTATTCCGTACCGTTCCGGACTCTGATCAACCGAAATGAAGTTGTTTCGCTTGTGCGGCACGTGCGTTTGCTTTTCGGATTTGAGTCTGAAGTTGATTTGATTTTGTTTTTTTTTCTTGTCTTGAGACACGACAACGAAGCCATTGACATGGCCAACACACACACAACATACACACACACAGTTGGGTGCCTTCCCCCTCTCCTTCCTCCTGCTGCCTGGCTTATGGAAAGGTTTCACTGCGTTGAGTTAACTAAGGCCTGACGTTGAAGCTAAGCTTGCAATTAGTTTGATATTTGATGTGAAGTATGTGGAATATGTTGATAGATGAAGGCAAAGGCACATGCTGATGAGGTAAAGTGGAGCAATCAGTAGTAGTTTGTGCTAACTGCAACAAACTGATCGTTATAAGATCATATAGGCCAGGTGCGCTTTGCCACTTTTATTTAAAAAAGTTGGCCATATTTTGGCACAAACTTACTCAGAAAATTGTAGTGTCTATTCTTAGAGCAAAAGTCAAATTTTTTCGTAAAAACACGTCAACCGATTTTTCTTAAAATTTGATCCCTCCTTCAATATAGGATATGCTAATGATTAAACGAAGCATTCTTTTTCATAAGGTAACTTCTGGTAATTTGTATTCCTATTTATATTCACATTTATCACATGTGCTCTGCAAATCGCTTTCAATCCAAAAACAAACCAAATAGTATGGGAATTGGGTCGAAAGCGATTTGTAAATAGAACACATGGGTATTATTTTGCTTACAAAAATTTAAATTTCTTTTGTTTTTTATCTCTTCGTTTTATCTCGAGCTATACTCACCTACTAACAGAAATAAATTGTGTTATTGATTTCAGTTTAATCTATTAACAGTTATCGTCTTCGGAAACCAGCTCTCAGTGGTTGTTGCTCTTCTTTAATTCTTTAATTCGTTGTTTAAAATTAAAAAGAAAACGAAAGCAAATAGGCTTTTCAGAGCCTGAAAACAAATGCAACCCTTTAAAAACAAACCATACAATTTGTTAATTTAAAAGTTGATCCGTGCACCTTAACTAAGTGTAAAGCTGTTTATGGCCTTCTAAAATCGTTTTTATTATCAACAAATTTTTATTAAGTATATGAACATTATAGCTGATTTGGGTACTGAGAATGGTCGAAGATGGTACATATGGGCATTTCCACAGAAAGGACTACCGAGACCGAATATTAATATATAAGAAATATATTAAAACTTTATGTTTTTAAAGAATTTACACCTTTACTCGTTTGCCATTAATAGTAAACTCCACTGACAAATCTAATTAATGTCTTTCTTGTTTTGATAAATTTAAAATTTTCCCTTATTCATTACTTTTCTTACAGGAACAATTAACTAAAAATGTTAAGAAGAGCAACCAAGGATCAGTTAACGTTCATTTTTCAATTTATTTTACTCAAAATCAGCATTTGTTATTACAACTTTTGCGTAATCGAATGTAAGAGATTGAAAATTGTGTTTATTTAATGCGTGAAAAAAATTGTAAGCTGAAGAAAATGAAAATCACGCAAGGACAAATGTTGATAGTTTAATTTTTGCGTTTTGTGTCCTTTAGCGGTTGTGAAACTCGCTTGAAATATGTTTTATATGCCGGAACCACCTGGATTGGATACAATGGAATGCGTTTTTCCAGTTCAGCTTGTTTTCAAAGTCAACGCATCTCAACGCGCACTCAGTTAAATGTGCCTTATCCTTAGTACAAAGAATCAAGTATTCATTCGGTAATTTTCGTTCAAACGTAATTTATTTAAAATTTAAGTCTTGAACTCAAATGAAATAAAAATTTAGTTCGGCACTATACTTTATATTAAAAAGGAAGCTTTACAAAAGCATTCAACTTTCAAGTCTTTTTATAAGTTTTTCTATTCATATGAAGTATTGTGCCGAATTAAATATTTATCTCATCTGAGTAAAGGCCCTACGACAAGATGTAGGGGGGCTGTAATCAGAAAATCGAGTCCCAAGGAAGAATAACGGGGAAGCAAGGGAGGGTTGAAAACATTTCTCAAAAGCCAATCTATATAAATATGTAGGAAAATCCACCCCCAAATTCAGAAAATACAATTCTTTCATGTGGAAAAATTCACCAAAAAATTCATTCAAGGTCATCCATTACGGAGCCGGACGAAATATATTGAAAAGCTATTTTTCAGTTTGGAAAGTCCACCACAAGGTCAGGAAATGATGGTTCAAATTTTGTTTTTGAACTGAAAATGTGAGTTTGTAAGCTCTAGTGGTCGTGTGTGGTGCAATGGAAAGTGTGTGCGCCTATTGTGCGGGAGGTCTTGGTCCGATCCCGCCTCGGAACATCTAATAAACATTTTTTTCTTAAAAACTTCAACACATCCGATCACCTTTACCAGCTATTGGCGACAGCTGTAAAGTAAAAAGCCATGAAAAAGCTTCTTAAGCTTACGGCGTTAAACTGTAGGCCCCTTTCTCTTGTGCGAAAATTATAAAGCACACTAGCAGAGATTGAAAGAAGCCCGGCCTGGTCCTTTGGGGCTGTAAAGCCCTACGCTCTACGGACAAGTTAATATGATTTATTCAACTTGGGAAAAATCTAACAACTAAGTCTGAAATTGAAAAGAAATTATCTTGTAAGATCGAATCCTTCTTCCTTCTATACTGATGGCAGCGTAGTGAAGTAATAAAGTTATTTGCTAGTTTAAAAAAATTTAAGAATAATTAAACATTCATAATGAATTTAAAAAAAAAATATCCAAAGAATCTTTAAAAAAAATTTAATATTATCAGTGAAGTAAAGAAGGTATCTATTACGCATGCAAAAGCGTATTCATCTTCATTGAGCTTATTGTGAACCATTTTCAATGATAAATTTATTTATCTTTCACTTTAAGGCCAGATATGCCAGTTGTAACAACTGTCCCAGAGTCATTAGCCGATCTCTATTACAGATAATTGATATCACAGTCTCTCTGTTCAGTCTCTAGTCCCCTTTCAATTCCCCATGTTTATCTGCCTGACAGCTCCTTCACATACAATACGTATCTCGTATCTCATATCTAAGATCTCACTGCTGGATCTTCAGTTTCCAAGACGCTGCTGCAGCAACTGCATATGTGCTTCATTAGTTGAACAATTAATTTGCTCTGCCAAATAGGGACAGTTCAAGCCACAATCCTTCTGCCAGGCCGCCATCTGCGATGAGCCCCTGCGGGCTTAAAATTGAGTAATATCCTAACCACACAAAACCCGGCCAATTGATTTATTTTGTTTGCTATTTCTTATGAACTGCAGAAAAACTAAAACTAGACAAATACTTGAAGCTTGGAAAGTGAGCCACACTTCGTCATCGTTGGCAGTTGGATTAATTTTGAAATATTGCCGGGGCAGTCAACGTCGTTTATGCGCATGTAAAGTAAACGAAACCATTGCGACGATGGCGGATGAGAGGTGCGGGGTGGACAGACGACTGGCCAGGGCCACATGTGAGTTGCTGAGAGCTGGCGCTTTGATTTATGAGCTCAGCGCTAATAAAGACAACAAGCTGCAAGCCGCCTCTAAGACCCACCAAGCAAGAGTCTGGGGCAGGATGTGCCGCCGGCAAATGACAATCATACTTGTAGATCGACATGAACATGGGATAAGCTTAGCCGGGCCCGGGGGGCAAATCGATGCAGGGGAATACCCTGGAAAATTGAACAGTAGGTATAATAGATTAGGATAGATTAGGGAAGATGGAATTTTCATTACAGAGATCAAGGAATATTAGAAAGAATTTTAGCACAAAAATTAAGTATTTGTGCAAAAATCTTAAAAATGGCATAAAAAATGAAATTATGTTAATTTAGTAACATTTTCAGTTTCTTAAAAAAAATAAAATAAAATTCTTTATAAAAAATCAAGTTCGTTGCTTAAGTCTTTTGTTTTAATTAGACAACTTCTTTCGCCTTTTTCCCTGCCTGACTGCCTTAGTGACCCAGTTAAAGGACTGGGCTGGCAACTTGTTGGCCAAAACATGTTCTATGAGGCAGCACCGTCACAAACTGGTCGGGTCAGCACTTGCCAACCGACCGACAAAAAAAAAATACAAAAAAAAAAAAAATAAAGTTGCATCATCATTGCGAAGGAGTTGGCCGCGCCAGTTTGGGGTTGGAGGAGGAAGTGCACCAACTATTGTACAACAAGCAAACGCGCGCCTGGCAGCAAATGATGCCATGTTATATATTTTCCGTCCGTCCGTCCCGGGCCAAGCACATTCGTGCAGCTCAGATTACTGCGGGGCGATAAAAATGACTTGCCAACTTGCACATTTGGCCAACTTGGAGGACCGTCCAAGCGAACTTGTTGCCCAAAGCAAATATTTAGATAGATTTGACTTTTCATGTTAATGGCGCGCTTTCAGCTGTTCATAATTAATCGGGCGTCCGCATTGAACAAGTGAGGCATTTTTATTTGCCATGGCTAAAAAGCTGAGATTACCAAATACCAGAAGACATTTTTTATGGCTAATTAAATTGCCTTGAAATTGTTTGACTTTGAGGAATTGATGAATTCCATGGAGAGCGGTGAAGTGCATATAAACTTTGCCAGAGTTATGCGAGCAATGAAAATGGAATTCCAATCCGGGTAGAGAAATTTATTACCTCGCCTTGAACTTAAATTTCAATCAATAAAATATCATGCTTTCCATGATGAAATGCTTTCCAAATGAATGAAATAAATTGAGAGAAAATTGGTGCAGTTAAAGTTATTAACTTGTTATTAAAGGATCGTAACTAAAATTTGCACCTGAAGGAACGAGTTGGACATTAAAAAAAACTAATTGTGGGGTACCTGCTGCTAGTAAAGCGAATATTGAAGTTATTAGAAGAGGTATTCCTGAAACTGATTTGCTTTTGATTTCTGCTCTATACAAAGGAAGCAGTGTGGCCATCCAACTAACATAAAAGTGACCGTATTGTCTGTATGTTTCATGGTAATACTCCGCGTTTTGTATGGAGCACTTTCAGTATCCTCTCTTTCAGGAATCCCTCTATTGAAAACTTCAACTAACTGTAACTTAATGGGGATATTTATGTTATGTTCTTGGCCAGGTTTTCAATTACACAAAATTCTAACTAATTGTTAACAAAACCCCCAAATTGCATTAAGTTTTACTGCCACATAAATGTTTATGGTGAAGATGAGAAAACGAGCTTTAAAGTACTTACAAGTTAATTTTGCAAGTGAAGAATAAGCTCTCTTGTCTCAGTATTATGTGATTACAGAATCTAAACAACCTCTACTTTAAAGCTAAGTAACTGTCAATTTTAAGGGGCTGCCAACTTAGCTAAATAATAAAATCTCTTAAGACGCTGCTAACGTTTTTAAAATTGACTTACCATATGGTTAAATTTCTTTAAAATGACTTTTAGAACTGCCAACTTTTCAAAATATGTGTTAAACTTGCTAAAAACTATCTAAGGAGCTGCCAAGCTGTTTTCGAAAATCTGAAAATTCGATTTGTTCCAAATCAGGGCTGTCCACACAGTGCTTATGGCAGGACAGACACTTATACTTATATAGAAAATGAGAGAGATAAAGATGTGGGAATGAGTGTGTATTCGTTTGTCCGGCCTATATTTCGGTGATGAACAAATATAATTATGCTGGTTCACAATATTATGGAGAGCAGACAACTAAACAAACACAGACCAAGATAAGTGGGAGGGTTATATTCGGCGCTACAAAATAATATTGGTCAAAGCAGATAAAATAACAAATAAAATGTCGTTATTCGCTTTTACTTTCCCGGGCTAAGTTTAAAGTTCTAATTCAAAAATGTACGACCGTGTAACACCATGTTAAAGTGTCTTAAATGGCTAAGGTGCTGCCAACCTTAGTTGAAACGAAAAAGAGGTTAAATTCAAGAACAAACTACTACTAATTAAGTCAGCAATGCTTTGCTCAAAACTTATTCAAACGCTTTCACCACTTACACTTTTAACGCTGTTAAAAAAAGCCTTAGGTGCTCAAAAATTGTTTTTAAACATTTAAGTGCTGCCAACCTATTTTAAAAACCGTTAGCTTTTACAAGTGCTTTTAACACAACCTTTCGTCTTTTATGGTTTGCTGTTATAAACTGTCAGATACTACCAACTGCTTTAAAATTTTGGCAACTTCTTCTTTTGTTTTGCTTAGGCTGAACTTGTTTCAAAATGGTTTTAAAAGCAGGACAACTGTTTTAAATCGTTTAAGTGCTGCTAACCTGCTTCGAAATACCTTCTAATTTGTCGAAAATGACCTTAAGCACTGACAACTTGATTTAAACTAGCAGCTTCCAACTGCCAAAGGTGCTGGCAAGCTCTCTTAAAACTAACAAATTTATCTACCATTTTTCTAAGCACTGCCAACTTGTTCGCAAAGTGGTCAAAATGCTAGAAAGCTATTTAAAATTGTCCGCGGTGCTGCCAACCTGTTTAAAAATTTTAAAAATTTTCCCAAAATTGCTTTCAGCAGTGACAGTTACGCCCCCTTCATTGGCTCTTGGTCGAAATTATTTAGTTCCAAAATGCCGTCTACTTTGTCTAAAGTGACCTTAAGAACTGACAACTTGATTGAAAGTAGCAGCTTCTCATAAATTGCCTCAAACTGTCAGAGGTGCTGGCAAGTTGTCTTAAAACTATGTTTAATTAATCTACAATTTTTCTAAGCACTGCCAACTGATTGCAAAGTGGTCAAAATGCTAGAATGCTATTGCGTGGTGCTGCCATCCTGCTTATAAGCTCGACAAAATGTTCCCAAGTTGCGTTTAGAAGCTCATCAAACTGAGTGCTGACAACGTCTTATACTACTTATATTTTTATACAATTTTAAGTACTGCCAACTTGTTGCCATGTGCTCAGAGTGCTAAAAAAATTATTTTAAATTGTTCGCGGTGCTGCCAACCTGTTCATAAAATGTTCCCAGCAGCTATATCAAACCGAAAAAGGTGCTAATTTAAATTGTCCGCGGTGCTGCCAACCTGTTTATAAGCTCGACAAAATGTTCCCAAAGTTGCTTTTAGAAGCTACATCAAACTGGCAAAGGTGCTGACAATCTGTCTTATTACTACATTATATTTTTATACCATTTTAAGTACTGCCAACTTGTTGCCATGTGCTCAGAGTGCTAAAAAAATATTTTAAATTGTCCGCGGTGCTGCCAACCTGTTTATAAACTCTAAAAAATGTTCCCAAGTACAAGGTGCTTTAAATTTTTAACTAAAGCAAAAGTGCTGACAATCTGTCTATTCTACATTATATTTTTATACAATTTTAAGTACTGCCAACTTGTTGCAATGTGCTCAGAGTGCCAAAAAAAAAAAAATATTTTACATTGTTCGCGGTGCTGCCAACCTGTTTATAAACTCTAAAAAATGTTCCTAAATTTGCTTTAAGTAGTTGCATCAAACTGCCTAAGGTGCTGACAACCTGTCTTATGACTAGGTTATATTTTTCTAAAATTTTAAGCACTGCCAACTTGTTGCAAAGTTGTCAGAATACTAAAAAAGCTATTTCAAATTGTGCGTGGTGCTGCCAACCTGTTTTTAAATTCTAAAAAAAATTCTCCAAAGTTGCTTTCAGCAGTGACAAGTCAACCTTTGCTCTCATGGTGTAGCCAGAAAGGTAATCGGTGGCAAACTCATTACTTTTTTAACTATCTATAATTTTGTATGAACACAACAACATTTAAAAAATCCTTATTCAAAAAAACTTACCAAAACAGAAACCACTTTTCCATCCACATTTTGACATATTTGCAAGATAATCTTATACCCTTAATTTTCCATTAGGAATCTAATCTAATGCTCAACACCTTGCACAACTTGCTGGTTTTTATCTGGTTGTATGTTAACACGCTTAATCTCTTAGTTTCTCATTAATTTTCCATTTTTGGGGTATTTTTTTTTTTTTTTTTTTGACCAACATGATTTAGACTCAAGCTGTAACAGCAAACTCATAAATAATATAAACAACAGCACAAAACCGCGAAAATAAAACGATAATAATTATTTATGAAATATGCACGCAAAGCAAATTTTTAATTAAATTCGTACATGCAGCACAACCACCGAGTTGAAACATAGTCGGGTCAAATCGATGGTGGAGCGTTGGCCTTTTGAGCCTGCCGCACTCAGAATGTTTATTAATATTTTGTCATAATTTCCATTTGGGCAAACGTGAGAAATTATTTGTGCAACAATCTCAAAGTGTTGTTGTGACAAGCAACATTAAAATATGCTCGGCATAAATCGCCAGATAAGTCGTTACTGATATAAATGTACAGGCGATGCGGGTCAAGTGCAGAAATTTAATTAAAAGGAGGGGGGAGGGGCGGGGCCGGGGTAGAGCGGGAAACCTATCAACACTTTTATCGCAGTCAACTTCAGAGCAATTGCAAATTTATTGACACACTCACGCATTAAAATCATTTATGGAACGCATATCAATGGCCCACGATGCCGATAAAGAGACCCGCTCTGAATTTATTAAAATGCAATTTTCACATTGCTAGTTTTGTTTTTTCGTTTGATTTTCCATGTTGCCATTTGCCAAAACGTTCAACAAGTGGACCTGGGGACCTGGGCGAGCCTCGAGTTGGAGTTAAAGTGTTTGTAGTTGCCTGTTTGCCCGTTTGCCTGGCGTGGCAATACAATCAATTTTTAATAAATTGTAAAAATCGTTTTTTTTTTCTTGCGGATGGTTGTGGTTTGGTTTTTTTTTTTGGTGTGGGCAATCGCGTTTTGCATTTTCATATGCATTTTGTATTTGTGTTGTGCATTTATTGCGTGGCATTATTTAATGTCAGGTTGATCATATTTTAACGAATGTCTTAGAGGCTGATCGAAGCTCGAGGAAGTGGATCAAAAGGTATATGAAATATTCAATATATAAAAATATTTCTTCATATTTTTAAAATCTACAAAAAGTCCAGAACTTCCTTCCTTGGCAATAACTAAACCTAGTCTATAATTTCACCTTTCCCACACTCATCAACTTTAGTTTCTTCATCCATACATACATTTTCATATTCCATCTTTATTATGCCACAAATTTGATATCAATTTGCTGAATAGACGCTGCATCTATTTACCACACACTGAGACAGGCACTGAAAACACTGCAAACTTTCATTCATTAGATACCCCCCCTCCCCCACCCTTCTCCGCACCAGCACTGAATGCATTTATGATGCTGTTTACACCAACAAAAACCATTTGCAAAAATACATCAAAAATCCATAAAAATAACGCTTCATCTCCTTTGCACTAACAGTAAAAACAAAAAATATAAAAACGATAAGGCAAAGCTGTGCCGAAGTTTTAATACACTTCCAAAAGTACACTCTAACTGATTTAACCGGAAGATACATAGGATCACGGAGAAAAAATCTTTTTTAGGACGTATCGGTCCTATGGCAGCTATATGCTATAGTCATCCGATTTTGATAAGTCTGTCCAGAATTATGTTAATTAGAAGTAAGAAGTAAGAAGTAAGTATAGTAAGAGAAGTAAGAAGTAAGAAGTAAGAAGTAAGAAGTAAGAAGTAAGTAAGAAGTAAGGAAGAAGTAAGGAGGAAGTAAGGAAGAAGTAAGGAAGAAGTAAGGAAGAAGTAAGGAAGAAGTAAGGAAGAAGTAAGGAAGAAGTAAGAAAGAAGTAGAAGAAATAAGGAAGAAGTAAGGAAGCAGTAAGGAAGAAGTAAGTAGAAGAAGTAAGAAGTAAGGAAGAAAGGTAAGGAAAAGGTAAAGGTAAAGGTAAGGTAAAGGTACAAGGTACAAGGTACAAGGTACAAGGTACAAGGTACAAGGTACAAGGTACAAGGTACAAGGTACAAGGTACAAGGTACAAGGTACAAGGTACAAGGTACAAGGTACAAGGTACAAGGTACAAGGTACAAGGTACAAGGTACAAGGTACAAGGTACAAGGTACAAGGTACAAGGTACAAGGTACAAGGTACAAGGTACAAGGTACAAGGTACAAGGTACAAGGTACAAGGTACAAGGTACAAGGTAAAAGATAAAGGTAAAAGGTAGAACGAACAAGTAATTGGCTGATAAGAAGTTAGAAGTTGTTTTTTGACCGACCGCTTCTATGGCAGCTATATGCTATAGTCATCTGATTGTAATAAATTTTCCAGAATTATGTGGAAGTATATGAAACTAATATATACCAAGATTGGTAGTGCTCGTCGTCAGCACGTCGTCCTGATCAAGAATGTATATAGTTTATTAGGGTTGGAAATGAATATTTCTATGCGTTACAAACCTCGTGACAATTTTAATATACCCTCTGCAAGTGTATAAAAATGAAAAAAAAAAACTTGTCCATAAAACTTGCAATTAAGCGACTTGAACGCATATCTAAAAATGTCGCCATGGTTGAAGTTGGAAACTTTGGAGACTCAACGTCTGCAACAATTCTGTTTGGCGGGTTTCAATTTCAGTTTCAGTTGCAGCTCGTTAAAATCGGGCTTATTAAAGGCGCGCGCGTCGTTTATGGCGCATGAAAATCATTTAATCGATGGCCAAATACGGATTTAAGAGGAGATGGAAACGCCTACGACTCTAATGACAGACGTTTGATGTCTGGCAGACACTTTGAGTTGAGTTGACAGTAGTCACAAATCTGCAGACAATTAAATGTCATCATCATCCTAAAAATTGGCTAATTATGAGAGCTTCTTGGGAAAGGGAGCCGGGAGGTGGTGGTAACGCTAATTGCAGAAATAAATCTGCTAAGAAATGGCAATTTGTATTTTGTTCATAAATATGCAATAAGACAATCAGAGAATTGGCAATGGGAATTATTGAAAGCTGATTAGTTGTGAGCCCAATGTGAGTGAGTGATTTGTGGAGAGCGCGGGAAATTGAATTAGCCGTAGCTTTAGCTATGCATTTAATTTATAAGCGTGTGCAAAATGTTATCGCAAGTGTTTATAATCGATTTAAATTAATTACATGTTGGTTAATAATTAAATTGATTTTCAATTTGCCACAGGAAAGTTTATATGAAAAAATATATCGTGATGAATAAATTAAGTTACTCCGAAGTGAGTGCAAAACGATTCAGAATCGAACTCCTTAAAAACGTTTTGGTTCGGGTTTTTGGGTCTCTTGAATCGAATCTTTTGATTTATAAACCACTTTTTAGAAAAATGTTCTCACATCACAATTCTTAAAAATTGCACTTTGTTACAATACAGCCAAGAAACTGATTTTTTGAAATAAGATTTTTTTGATCGATTTGCGTACAAAATCGTAAAAAATTTTTTTTTTTTAAATTCTTAAGAAATGGAATATTTATCTAAAAGTGTTAATGACTACCGAATTCAAACAGTATTTCATAGATAATACACAAAACTAAAGATCATGCATTCAACTACATAAAAGAATTTGGAGAATACTTACAATCGTTTTCTCATCTTCCATATGGCACTATTTGTCACATAAACTTTTAAATAACAGTGTAAAATGTATGATTATTTGACATATACATAGTAGCTATCTAGAGGATGAGAAAACTGCCCTAAATATCAAAGTAAAAATATCTTTAAGCTTATTATTAATTTGAAATCAGTTGGAAAACGGCCAAGTTAAGGCATGCAAAAATAAAAATTCTAGCTATTCTAGCCTGGCCAAGTTATAGACATTTGAACAAGCCTACAATCCATATATAACGCTCTCATAGTTCACAGTTTAGCTACAGCTTAAGAAAAAAGGGATATACCTTAGTCTGAGATCTGAGAAAAAATACACAAAATTCAGGAATTTCTTTATTCAAATTTAAATGACTTCCAAATTAAAAACTTATTGCAGAAAGTGGGAAAGACCAATATAGATATATATAAATGATAATTTTTATTCTATTTGGGTTTTCAGTGTACATTTTTTGACACCTCAACGGCAAAAATGCTCACCAATTAATAGACTAACAAACGAATAGCGCTTGCAAATCATAGCATTATAGCATTGTATATAACAAATATAGCATTTCTTATAGTGAATCTGATAGTGATTTTACAGGCCGTAACAGTAAATAGTCTGAAATTGTTTTTTCCATTAATCAATCCTTAAAAAATTCTAAAACAATTCCAAAGTTCAATAATAAATTTAAAAAAAAAATATATAATTTTTTATATTCGATAATTTTTTTTTTAAATAGAAAATCTTTTTAATTACCGTAAACCTTGAAATAGTGCTCTCTGGGGTCGTGAAAAATGTAAAAACGTATGTTTGACACATGAAAAGCCGTAAAAATCTAAAAAAATCATAAATATTATTGAAATTTGTAGATCATATTGGATCCGGCATACCGTATTATGTAAAATTAAAAAAAATACCAAGATTCTTAAAAAAATAGGCATTGCTTTTCAAATTTGGACCGCCATATTGGAGCCGCCGTTTTGAATTTTGACTTCATATTCGTAATAAGCGACCCCAAAAACTTCTGAGTAAACATTTTTAGCCCTCTATGTTGCGTTTTTGATTTATGACCGCTCAGTCCCTCTAGCCAGAACTGTGCATAATGAACTTAGCTCAAAATGCATATACCAACGCTTCTGTATAAAAATAAAAAAACAGTTTATAGTCGATGGAATATGAAAAATTTGGTTTATACTTTTCTGATCTTAGACTGTCACAAAATGAAAATCAAATTTTCCATTTAATTGGCACATAAAGCTTACCGAATCTGAATTTATACAGACCCTATTTGGGGCGAATTCAAAATTGGAAACCAAGATATATAAGATACAGAAAAAAATTTCTAAAAAGCAAAAACTTAAAAACTCAATAAATGTAAAAGATTTTAGGTCTGAAATATAAAAAGTTAAAAAAGATAAATAGAAGATAATTCCTTAAATTTGAAAATATTTAAGAAGATTCGTTTTAATATTTATAAAAATGTAATGTGAGCAAAAGCTCAGGCTTCCAACTATTTAGAGTCATTCAAAATTTTACTTGTGGGCGGATTATCTAAAATTGGAAAAGACGTGTGCATACTTTTCCCATGCTTTACTTACAGACCGGATTATAAGTCCGGATGGAAAACAACATTTTGCTCATAGACTTTTTTCTGGGTATTTTCTCACCCTTTGGAAGGACTTAGTTGTAACTTTTAACAAATATAAAATCTTGTATCTAAGTTGCAGCTTTTTAGCTTTTACGACTGTGCTAATATTGCCAATTGTTCAGTAGAAAACTCTTTTTATAAATAGAAAATATTACCGAGAAGTAAAAAATACCTCCACGCAGATTTACATAGAAAAGATAATCGTCAAGAGCTTAGGCAGTGAAGTGCACGGTGCGGTAGTCTTCAATAATTGACATCAAGTGTGGTTGGTCTTTTTGGTTTCTCTTACAGCGCATAACCAATCGCTTTTGTTCTCACGAAAGTTTAATTGAAATGAGCATGCTAAGACTGAAGCCACGCTTGGCTAGACAATTTCTGATAGGAATGATTCGAATGTGTGTATTGTGCCCATGAAAGCGTTATGCGTTACTTTGAAATTAAATTTTGACCCCTACCAAAAAACCTTCCTTACCGCAATCAAAAATATTTCTTCAAAACAAGATAATGCAAAATAATTTTAAGATTTTTATTGTGAATATCTGGTTCTATTTTCACAATTCTGAGTATGGCTCTTACTTATTTATTATTACTAATTTGTAAAGAGATTTATTTATGTTTATTAGTAAGAGATTATCCTTCCAATATACTTCTTATTGATATCGTAAGTCAATTTCAATTTATTACATTATAATTCTTATCATTGATTAACATATTTTTTTTTAATTTTTTTGTCTTTTAGGGGTAATGGCCAATAGCGGAATGATATTCAAAGTATTAAGGTATAAATTATTTAAAAAATTTTTTTTCTATTTTCTAATTTATTCCTAGTTTCCAAATAAATAAAATTATTGCACTTTATTGCTTTTGAGTTGAATAACTGGTCGTGCTTCCACTGATATTTTGTCAGCTGTATACCAACTAAAATTAGCCTGACTTTCTAGCCATATTTTAGCAAAAATTTCCATAATTTTCAAAGAAATTTCTCTATGTTAAATTAAGCTTAGTTTCGAAAAATTTCCCACAAAGATCCGCTCCTTGCTCAAATGATATCTGATCAAGTTTGACCAACATTTTTTTTGCCTGCATTTCTAGTTTTTATCTCCTACCCCCTGCCCGCCTTTAATCCTCTATCTAAATAACTCAACAAATGCCAAGCTCACAAATATAAATGTTGATTGGCAATACTCACATTAATCTCTTAACCCCTTCTCCCTCCATCTGGAAATACCGCACGCCATAATATTTAAGATGCCAAAGCGTTTTGCGTATTAATCGCCAACACAGCAGCCAAGTCGAACGTGACGCCAATCGTGGTGGCGCCACCTGACGTCCCGAACCCTCTCTTCTATGAAATGAAACTGAAAGTTTTTTGTTTGTTTGTTTGCATATTCACTTTTCAAGAATCCGCATTGAGGGAAAATCTAGAGATTTACGCTGCCGCCTTCCCCCTCCTCGTTTAAGGAGAAACGAAGTGTGACTTATGCGGGTGCCACAAGGCTTGTTAGATGAAAATGGGCAAAAAAAAAATTATACCAGTTGCTGCTAGCTCCAACTACAACATTTGCAACATGAATGACTCGTTACGCCTGACCTATGTTGGCCATTTGTTGTTGGGCTTTTGGTTGGACGCCGTCCTCAATTGCCTTGGCTCTGTGAGTCGCTCTCTGAATGGCGTCCAATTCGATTATTCTAACATGAATTATAGTTCGTGTTCGTTGAATGGACAATTATGAATTTATCATGTTCAATTTTGAACAGATATTTTGTGCTCTTTTTTTTTTGTTGGTCTCTGTTGAAATTGCAATGGGTTATATTTCTCGGCTCGATTTGCTGCTGTTTTTTTTTTGTGTTGGTTTCAGCTCGTACATAATTAGTTTTTGGCTGTTAAAAAATTTTCATGGCTTTAAGATTTATATGCAAGAAATTGAGAAATCTATTTCTGAGTTTTACTTTGCTTTAAGAATTAGTTCAAAAGCGATCAAATTGACAAAAAAGTTCTTCTGAGCAATTATGAGACTTAAAGTCTTGGCTTGGCTTCGAGATCCGTTCCGTTCTTGCTAAAGCCCTCCCAGCGGCGGCACCACTATAAGCCTCTGAAAAGAAATAACACTTCAAAAAATGGCAATTAATTTCGTTCACGAACTATGCCTGCTTTATGGGGATTCTTAGCAAAAAAATAGCGCGCATAAAAATACAGTGGCCAAATAGGACATGTTAATCGAATGGTTCCAAAAGCTGCAGTAAAAATTAAATTAAACAATTAAAAGCGAAATACTTGGGGAAAGTTGCCACAAGGAATCGACTGAAAGTGGTGAGAGACGTCTTTTCTACTTTAAGTGCTAGCAGCGGCCTAGATCGTTAATGAGCTGTCTTTCATTGGTGCGTAACCTAATTTTAAAATTAACACGATTCGAAAGGACTGTTAAATAAACAATTTACAAACAATTGATTGGGAAGGGAATTTTACGTTCAAATAATGAATATTTAACGAGATTTTTTATTAAGCTCCTTTGATGCGTTCAATTAAGTCAGTTATAAATATATAATGACAACTCAAATAAAGTCACGTCCGCACCAATGCCTGTAAGTGATCTAGACAACACACTTGTCTAGAGCAATCGAAAATTAAAAGACATACGAGGCAAGAGGTTGAGAAAAACTCGGCTTGTCCCTTTCAGAAAATATTTTTTTTATTTGAAACTCAAAGAAAGTTTTCTTTTTTAGTCAATTTAATTTTGCTTTAGAAAATTCAGCTTAAAATTGAATATGCTTCACGGTTGTTCTTAATCCAGATACTAAGCAGCGTTGAAGGGCAGAACGTAAAATTGATTGCACATATCAAAAAAACCCTCTAAAAGCATTCATAACACAATTAGAAATATTCAATAAGATGTTCTATCATATAAACACATTTTGGCACTAATTGGCAGAAGTTTGTTTTCACTCCCCTATTCTTGGGCACTTTGGCTAAGTTTATTCTATTTCAGGGCATTTATTTATTTTATTTAAAAACCTTTTTTTTGGGCTTATACAGTTGCAAGGCCCAAAAATACGTTTTTCAAATCATTTTTTATAGAAAGTGATTTTTATTAAACAAAAACAAGTAATCAATTTCTTATCAAGGCTGCAAACCTCCAAAATTTGTGATAAAGTTCGGCTCGGGGGTTCGATCCCGTGAGATAGCTATGGTTTCGGTTCGCGGACCGGATCCTGAAACCCCAGAACCCCAGGTTTCGGTTTGAACCTCGGTTCACCTTCAGTAAATGATTATCGAGGGCAACTGGGAAATTCACAAAACTGGGCACTATCGACAATCTCCTTCACAATAAGCAGAACTTAGGTATGCCTATGGCAACGTGCAGGTCCCAAATTTTACGTAATATCTTCGAGCTTAAAGCAAAAAAAGAAATGGGAAACACTCTAAACCTGTAGAATCGCAGTATGGCTTGTTAGGGCCATACAAAGCTCTGACAGTCGACAGAGTCATATGGACGTCTGTGATCTTGCTAAAACTAGGCGGAGAGTGAGTTGAACTCACTTTTCCGACACATTTTGGATTGAAGTGTAAGGTGAATTAACAATAGGGTGACCGGGACTTAATCCTTTTGGCCTTACTCTACCCAAGAAAGATGTACTCTTCCTGAAAGATGTTTGTTCTACAAGCTCTTCAAATACAAGAAACAAACTAAAGTTATCAACCGATACCTGGCTTTCTGGAACAGGTACTATAGTAAACTTTATATTTTAAAGTTTTCGTTTTAAAGACCTTTCAACATTTTTTAAATGATATGGCGACTTACTTTGTCTTGGACAATTTTCGAAGGAATCTTTAACATCATTGAAAGATTTTATATTTTATCAGTTCTCTTTTTCACAGACTTTCTTTAAATACTTTCGTAAAAAAGTTAGTTCGCTGTAAAAATTACTTATTATTGTCAACCAAACCTTTTTTATACACTTGAAAAGTATATATATTAATTTTGCCCAGAAGTTTGTAACGCATAGAAATATTCATTTCCGACCACATAAACTATATATATTCTTGATCAGGACGACGAGCTGAGTTCAATTCCGTCTGTCTGTCTGTTTATACGCGAACTAGTCCCTCAGTTTTAAAGCTATCGAGCTGAAATTTTGCACAGAGTCTTCTTTTTACTGCACGCAACTAATATGTCGGAATCGGCCGGATCGGATGACTATATCATATAGCTGTCATAGGAACGATCGGTCGAAAAATAAGTCATTGTGAGAAAAACTTTTTTGATTTCCATCGTAGCGTCACCAATCGTAGTATATATTAGTTTTATATGTTTCCACACAATTCGGATAAAATTTATTAAAATCGGATGACTATAGCATATAGCTGCCATATAAACGGTCGGTCAAAAAACTACTTCTAGTGAGAAAAACTTTTTTGTTTTCTATCGTAGCGTCCCCAATCTTGGTATATATTAGTTTTATATGCTTTCACATCATTTTGAAAAATCTTATCAAAATCGAATGACTATAGCATATAGCTGCCATAGGACCGATCGGTCGGAAAATGTGTTTTACTAAGAAAAGTTTTTTTATGGTATCAAATTTTTATTATCAATGATTTAAAAATTTTAAATATCTGATATCTATATCCTATATATATTTTACCGGTTAAATCAGTTGGTGTAAAGTTTTTCAAGTGTATTAAAAATTCGGCACAGTCGAAGTTAGCTTTGCCCTTTCGTTTTGTATTCAAATTGCATTATAATGAAAGCAAAAACGATCGACACGAAACCAACCTGTTAGCAATTTAGAATTGCATGTTAAATAAAATAGTTAGCCTCTTTAAATAGGTCCAGAGTATTTTAGGATATATTCAATTTAATTTTAACTACATTTTTTGTATTCAAATTCATTAAAAGAAAAAAAGAAACCAACCTGTCAGGAACTGTGTTAAATAAAAATATTTTAAGTATTTTAGTTAACAAGAGTTCAAAATATAGCCTTTTAAATCGAAAGTAACTATGCCAAACAGCTCTTTCTATCAATAGATAATTCTTATCGCATGTGAACGAAATTTTTTACAAATCAAAATTAAAAAAAAATTGTAAAAAAAATATCTGTAAAAAATTCGTAATTTTTAGTTTTTGGACGATAACTTTTAAAAAACGCAATGATATTGAAAATCGGTAAATGTAGTAAACTAGAGGAGTTATTTAAATTTTATTCGATTTTCTAAAATTAAAAATATTATATTTTATTGGGAATTTCAAAAAAAAAATTCGTAATTTTTAAAACTTGGAAAAAAATTTGGTCTAAGGTATCGTAATAACTAAAATATAAAACGATGCAGTTCGGTTCCTAAATGTTCGTAAAATAGAAGAAACCCGTTGATATATTGGTATATTTTAAAGTCCGATTTTCAGAGGACATCAATTTCTCCCTCCGCCCTGCCTGGCTACGCCATGTATTGAACTGATTTTCGCACTATTTTTTAAATAAAATAAAGCATTCAATAAATTAAAAAATGTCATGAGAATGCTTGGGATACTCCCGTCCTGTTTTCGTGCACATATTTTTAAATTTTAAGACGACTTGTCAAACTTGGTTCGCTTTGGGGCACTAACTCATATAACTGTCATATAACCGATGTGGCCAACCTGTACCACTTTGAGTTAATTGATGTTACAACTGTTAACAGTGGTTAACTGTTCACTCTTTAGACTTTAATTGCACTACCAAACAATAAATAAACTAATTATAAAGCTGATATATATAACTATTAAGTGAAAACTATTTTTAGTGTTATTTTTATTTGAACTTGACATACTTAATCCTAACTCAAATTCCAATATTATTCAAACACATTGCGTGTAATTCGGTGACTCTTTGTCCATATGTCCTCGTGCTCGCATGCTCAACTTGCATCATTCAAAGCTCAAACCAAACACCACATAAACTTCCCTTCCGAGACTTGTGCAATAATTTAACAGGAATTGCGCTGCTCATAAAAATATATAAAATATTTATTGAATTTAAATAAAAAAAGAAGGCAAATATTGCCAGAGTTGCCACAGAAGTTGGTCATTTGACTGCGTATTAACCGAGTGTCGTAAATTCGTTGAAGGAATTAGTCATGGTGCGTGATAAATTCACTTTTATTTGTCTTTCGTGTGAGAATGTTTTTTTTCCCCCTTAAAAAAAAGTGCTGAATGTGTTCTTTGTTTATTGCAAATGTTGACTTTGGTCAATGACTTGTCTGTGGTGAGCGCCAGCTCAATGTCAAATTTCACTTTTATTTTACTTCTTCAACCTGTCGAAGCGATTCTGCTGGTTTCGCCTGATTATGCAATTATGGCCAATCACTTTCATGCTCGCTTAGACCCCGCAGAGTCTAAACCAAAAGAAAAGGGAAATTACATAAAAGTGAGCAACTAAATTTTCGTATTTTTTTTTTTTTGGATTTCTGCACGTTCAAAACACACGAAGGCACAAGACGCCGGGGCTGGCAAAATCGCCACGAATTGATCGCAAATGAGGGTTAGAGTTCAGCCCAGAGCCAAAGCCAAACACACAGTGAACACTGGAAACCCAATTCGTGTGCCAATAGGCTTAGGGACGTGAACGGAGTCTAAGACTTTGGCTTTAATGGCGTTTTCTTTGCATTTATTGTTAGCAAATATTTGTGTTATAATGGCACAAGGTTTTTTTTTTTTTTTTAGTTCGTAGGGGGCTAATGATATGAATGAATGAACTCGTTAGCATTTGGAGCTGCAAAAATATGGAACGAAGTCTAAAAAAGGCGAAAGGTTCTTTGTTGTTTCAAATTTTTTTGAATGAGCAGATGAACCTTCGATGCTAAATTGAGCTAATCCTGTAAAAATACTTTAACATTTGTTGACATTTCCCTGATTGGCCTAGTCCAATCGAAATCACCTTTTTCCCTCACCCACACACACACACACAGACAATCAACAATTTCTGATTAGCTTTAACCCAGCATTGACATATGCAAAAACACATTTTCCATGCTTACACAATTAGCCATTTTGTTAGCCAGCAACATTTTTGTCACCGTCTTGGCTTGCATGTGTAGCAACAATGTTTGTCAACACACACAGAGAGAGAATTGTGTGTGGAGCCGTGCAATTCCCAATTGGAATTTATGCAAATGATCGTCAGGCAATGCGTTGACAATATGTCACATGTCACTTAGCCCCAGCCAATTGCCATACACAAAACACAATTCGTATCGATAGATAGATCCATTTTTTTTTTATATATATATATATTTTTGTGCCCAAAGCACCCGCACGTTCTGAACTCGAGCGAACGAACGTTTGACCTCAAAAGAATTGCAAACTGAAATGATTTTACTAGCCCATACTCTTTTGACAGAGGTTATATGGGTTAATAGCGGTTCCGGCTTAATCTCTGACTAGAATAATACTATATGGTATAAAGGTCTACAAAGTGTTTTAACTAAGAAAAAAATTAAATTTTTTGCCAAAAAATGTTATTTTTCTTAATTGCTAAATTTTTTTTTTATTTTATTTGGCGGATTCGTTAAAAAAATCTCAAAATTTCTGTAGAAAAAGCTTTGCCAGTAAGCTGAAGGAAAACAGTGTGTCCATTCAGAGTCTATAACCTTAAACAACTTTAGAAAGACGGAAAGTCGAAAATTTTAAATATATTTTACCTGTGGCTTTAATTACATGACCAGGATACAGTCTGAAATGTGATACTAAGGTTGACCCGTCCTACATATTCAATTGGAGCACCATTGTGTTTTAAATTAATTTTTTAAATTTATTTAAATTTTGTCGGATTGAAAGAAAGTCCATTTGTGATTCTAACTTTTTAGTTTCAAAACTTAATTCAACTGATTCATCGCAACCTCACTACATCATAACTGTTAAGCAAAATTTTGTATTTAAGTTTGGTTAATAAAACTCTGAAAAGAAATACTAAAATATCAATAAAAAACACGTTAAGCAGAGAGCACTAGAGGCTACTATTTTGAGTATATTAACTACTAACTTAAATAAACGAAAACAAAATTCATGCGTAATGCAAGAAAGAAAGAATCAAATTTCGAGAACAAATCAGTCTAAATTTTTCATTTCTCCATATTTTTTGGGTTCTGTATTCGAGTTTAAAAACCATTAAATCCAATCTTGGCAACCTATTAAATAATATTTGGATCGGTTTGTTTCCCTAGTTCCAAAATGCAGAAGTAAAATTCTGCTAAATTTCATATGATTTATTACAGCAAGCTTTAAACCTATTTTTAAACAATGCTTTCTATATGCACTACTTAATTTTAAAGTCGTGTCTTGCAAAAATTCTGAACCGAGACTTTTCAATATTTTTTGGTCAATAGAGTTTACACTAAAAATTGTAGCTAGCAAACAAAGATATCGATATAGGCAGATCTTGGAATCCGACAAAGATTTAAGTAAGTTGTTCAAATTTTGTAACCGTATTATGCTAAGGAAAACCTTAATTGAAGCTATAAATCTAAAATAAGGCAGAACTGAAACTATACCGTTACGAAGATTAGATTCTTTCCCGTCTTTTTGTTTACAAAAATTTAGGTTCTCGATTACCAGTTGTCAAAAAGTGAATAATACCGGTCCCGGTTATGAGTTTTAATCGGATCTGGTTTTGGTTCGATTCCCTGCGTCTGTCAAGTCTGTCAAGCCTGACTGTAATATACTTTGTACCTGCCAAAGTTTGTATATAACAGATAAGTTTTAGGTGTAGAAACACACAAACAATTTAGGTGCTGCCCAATGCGTTTGCAGCCGGTGCTGTCCAACGTCCCAGCAGAGTCCTTAAACAGACAGATGTCGGCAGGACGATGAGGAGCCAGCGATTAGCCGTGTGAATTGATAAATTTCCATGGTTTGATTTGTATACACCAGGCGGCCTTGATATTGACTTGATGGGAACTCGTCGAAAAATATGGTATCCAAGTTTTAAAATATTCCGATGATTTCCGTAAAACGGGGGAAGTGAGGGATCACTTGGTGGTGGTGGGGTGAATTGTGAGGAAATTAGCAGGTACAGAGAAGAATGACCCAATGTCTTGTCGGAAAAAACAAATTAAATAACGATTTTTAAGTTATATTATGCTTAGGGATAAGAAAGTCTTGTGGGAAGATAGATTAAGAAAAGGGAATAAAAAGGCGGCAAATAGTGGAGAAATGTCGTCACGGAGACCAAAGACACGAAGGTATTTGGTATCTACCACACAAACGTCGACAGGAAGCTCTTATTCAGCTGAAATTTATAGACGTTGGGCCTTGAGGCTCCTTTTTTGGAGAAAAACATATTTTGATAAATTAAATATCTTTTGAGATATATGCAAAGAAACAAAATTTTGACGAGTTTTTCCGATTTACAATAGAACAAAAATGTTGGGCCATCTTTACCTTACCCATACCAAAATTTTTTGCTGAAAGTTTTAGAAGGTTAGAGCAGGTCTGGTCGGAATTTGTTGTGCTGCTTCCGAACTCCCTTTAAAATGTTAAAATTTTAACAGCTTTTTCTATCTAAACAGTCCAAGCTACAGCTAGAGTACCTACAATTCTTAAAGTCTCTGTTCAATTATTTCCCTGCTCATTTTTCCTTTGGTTTTGGCGATTTTGCCATTTTTCATTGGCCTGGCTGATTGCTGACTAATGCCCAATTGTTGTTGCTGTTGTTATTGTTATTGTTGTTGTTGCAATTGATTAATTGTCAAATTGTTGAAATGAGTGCAAAGACTTGTTCGCTTGTCGTTTCGCGTAAATCATTTTTTCACGTTTCATATCGCCATCTAACTGACTATTTCGCTAGCCTCTAATGAAGTTGTTCTTCACCCACCGCAACCACCGATTTCTACTCCTACTTATCCTTTATACGCGCGTGCGTGCTGTCTGCTTGGATGATTGCAATCGAGCAAATAAGAAACAAACAAACGAAAAAATATCCAAATACCAGACTCCAACTCAGTTTCGAGTGATTTATAGTCAACCGCAATCAGGCAAACGCGATATCCAGCGCCAGTGTTAGATTTGATATATTATATGTTTTGGGGGCACGCGCAGGATGTTGTGTTGCGTTTTTTTTTTTTTGGGGCCCCCAAGCCAACAATTAACGCATGCGTGCCAAATACACAAGATAAGCCATCAATGGGGCTCTGGGGTCTCGCGTTCTCAAACAAGAAAAATTAAACAGAAATCCGCCAAATTTGGGTTATAGATAGATAGAAGACTAAGCCCCATACCAGCTTAGACTCTTCTATTAGAAATCTTAAATTTTGCACTTCCTGCATTCTTTTCCTATATCCCAACCATAAATCCCATCCAGAACTCAATTGCCCACTTCAAACATTGACAGAGCCAACAACTTCATAAACTTCAACGCCAACAGCTAACAACATATTGCAATTTGGCCAAATTGCGGCGACTAATTGGCACGTGTATACAAAAAAAAAAAAAATAAGGCTAAGGAAATCCAAATACACATGAAGAGAATTCACTTAAAATGCAAATTTTTGTATTCCCCTTTGGCTGTTAACATTTTGCACACACACGTGCGATCCAGCCAGATACAGATACCTCCCATAGAAGGTGGCTCTCGATCGTAATTTGTTGCCAACACATTTGCCCCGCAACATGTTTACGCAACAAGAGAAGAGACAGAGGCAGAGGCAGCAGCCCCAATTTAGATGAAGACATAAAATTGACTTTAGCACCCAAGTAAGCTGTAGTTTGTTTGGGTTTTAAGTGCATGTTTCCTTTTGCGGCATGTTAATGGCTTAATTTACAATTTGGGCGGCACAAATGAACCAATTGAACCAAGGCAGGGAAAGCGAAAGGAAAGCCAACGCAACTTCTTCTACGTCTTCACCTTAAACCAAGAAAAAAGTAAGTTTCCCACTAGATAAATACAATTTATGTGCAATACGTGTAAATAAACCAAATTGGTCACGTTTTGGCTATTCAAATTAAATTATTCAGACAAACTAACATGTCGAAAACCATAAATATTTCCAATTTATTTGGCAGCCGCAAAATAACAACAGCAGAAAATTTGGCCAAAGAAGCCACTGTGCCAAGATCAAGGAGGTCAACTGCAGTCATAATTCAAGGAAATTTAATATAAAACATTATGACCAAATGCACTTTACAACATTTACAACGCACACACACACACTGAGAGAGAGAGAGCATGAATACACATTTAAGTGTATCAGCTGCAAACTTTTTCCTTGCGGACTGTGGAGAAAACTTAGAAATACATTTTCAGTTAACAAATTAGGAAAGAAAAGGCAAAATTTGTCAAATTATGTAAGAAGATTTGTTGCTTGAATAATTTGACCTTTTTGAAATCGAAAAAGCAAAGTTCCCATCGGCATATTATTTAATTCCAAAAAAAATTTAATTTTAGTTATCAAATATATTGGAACAACCGAAATTATTCTAACCAAACACAGAATGAGATATTAAGCTGTCGGCTATAGTTATGCACCAAGCATTAATCGAAAATTTAAACATAACTGAGCATAGTATATTGATTCTTGCTTATCTTATTCTTAATTTTCTTTTAAATTCTAATTACCAATTGTTACTCTTTGGACACTCTAACTACGAGTACACTGAAAAAGTTGGATGAGGCTAGTCTTTTTTATATAAGAGAGTTTGTCCTGACTGACTGACTGATTGGCCATCTACGCAGAGTCTAAACGGTAAGAGACAGATAGCTAAACTTTCATATGTTGAATATGGTTTGAAAAGCACTAAGGGAGGGAAACTCACAAATAGCCCTCGACTTTAAAAATTTGGTTTGTAAGCGAGATAATTGGACACGTGTTTGCTAGATATTTTGGAAAAACCCCCACAAGAAAATGCCCGGAAAATTCTTCATGGAAAAAACTATTTTTTATTCGATTGACTTCAAACTCGGATTTGTAAGGACCCGCAAGAATCGAACTAAAATGATTCCCGGCAGGTCAGAACTTTTTAAAATCTTCTGGAGATGAATTGAAAAATTATAATTATAAAATGAAAAAAATTCCAAGTTATTTCCAACTGAAAATAAATATTTTATGGAATACCTAAAAAATACGTAAAAAGTCGGGATATATACGAAACTCATATTCAGAGATCAAAATTTATCAATGAATTACCCTCTTGGTTAAAAATTTTTTTGACAAATGGCCTTTAATTTTGTTTCTGAGCGATTAGCTCCAAACGTTTATTACTTTATATTTTTTGGAAAATCTACCCCAATAATCTGAAAATGACCGAAAAAATGCTGGATGCAAACAAACTTATTTACAAAGCTCTACATAAAAAAAATAAATTCCAACAGGGTAATCAAATTTTGGAAAATCCAAAAAAGACGGAAAATGGTTAAAAAAATCTTGTTTGTTTTCAATTAAAGCTACACTACAAAAATATCGAATACGTGACTTTCAAATTTTGAAAAATTTACCTCCATATTCGAAAATAACGAAAAAATGTTGGATAAAATTCTTCTGCTTTTCATCCGAATCGCTCCAAATTTATTTTTAAAAGCTGTACACAACAAAAAACTAACAATGAGATTTTCACATTTTTGAAAATCTTAAAAATTGATGAAATTTTTTTAAAAAACATTTTTTTTTCATGTCATTAAAAATCATTTTTAATTCCATTGGATTGATATTCATTTTCGGAAAAAGCACCAACCTGAGTGGAAATAAGTGAGGTTAATGATCAATTTTCGTCCGACTTCAAACTCATTTTTAAATACATATACAAATATGGAATACTGGATATAAATTTTTCGAAAATCTACCCCTGTTGTATGTAATTTTTTCGTTGTTTTCATCTGACACAATATTTTTAAATTATTGAAAAATCTAGAAAATTACCGGGAATTGGTTTACAAAGAACATTTTTAGTTATGAGCATTTTCAGGTGGGCACTGCGATTTTATTCTTAAAACAAAAATCAACCAACGAAAAGCAAAAAATATAAGCAGGATCGTAGCGTTTACAAGGTGCATTCATTCATTCCATTTGTGTTCGCGAATGTCCAAAATTTGATTCTTATTAAAAGATTTTTCTTTGGATTCATAAAAAATGATAACAAACAGCTGTGAATTCTTCAAGAGTACAGTGGATTTGTGCTACGAATACATTAGATTCTATTACTAAAAGATCATGGCCTAAGACCGAGCTTCTTTGAAAAATCGCACAAATGGTTCAAGATAATGTGGATTTTTAAGGCAAGATGTGATCTGATAATCCTAAAGAACCATTTAAGAAATCATTCAGATAAATGTAAAGGAATGTACAGTAAAGGAATGAAAGGACTTAGAACATTTGTGAGGCAGATTTTGGATTCTTAAATATGTACATACATTAAGTGGGAAGACGATAAAGGCTGGGAAAAAAGTTGTTTTACTTCCTCAATTATACTTTACACCGATCATCGAATGCCTCCCCTCTAACATTTTTAAAAATATCTTTAAAACGTTTGTTAATGAATGTACTTAAATAAAAGACAAATCTCCAGCTTAACTCAATTAACCAACTCTGATCCCAGGCAAATAAAAGGAAACCAAAAGAAAAACACATTATTTTTCGACCCCAATTCCATAATATAAATTTATATGCAGCAGAAAATAATTATGCAACATTTGAGTTAATATCGCTTAAAATCAATAAACTTTTATGCACGAACATTATTCGTATTTTAGGTGTATTTCAATATTTTTGTGCAATTTGCACCCGAGACCAAAGGAGCAGCAGCAGCACCAGCCAAAGCCGAAGCCACCCACTGAAACCAATGGCTGGCTGGGTTCAGTGGGTCAGCAGCGTCACGTTTAAGTCTCTGGCCGGGGGAAACCAGTTGGTGGTGGTGGCTGCCTGTTTGCAGAGGCTCGCACCAATTTCAGTTTCATTTGCAATTTTACTCTCGATCATTCACTCCTTTGGGTTTTTGGAGAGTTTGCATATCTTTGGCAATCAATCATTAGACGCAATCATTGGCCACATTAACTCGGCACTTTTGGACGCCAGTTGCGATATTGAAAAAACTAATGCGACGCCCACCGGACAGTCGACATCTCGTTAGCGGGATTAGCAATTACCCGAAAGGAGACGGAGCCAGACAGTTGAATTGTCAGTCATTTTGTCAGGCGCTTAATTGCAGCTGGCAATTGGAATAGCAACAACAACAACAACAACAAAAGTCAAATTGCAACTGGTAGCCAAATCGCAAAGCCAAACAATGACACTGAAATGCGCCGCTTTTTTTTTGGCGTCCATATGCAGGGTATGAGTCAGGCATTGAGAGTTGATTTCAGGAAGCCAAGAAACCTATCAGCAACATGACAACAGCAGCAGCAGCAACAGCAGCGCCAGTTTAGTTGGTGGCCATGGTAAACACAGGCACAGTGGGATGGGATTTAGATAAAGTGGCATTAAGTTTTGAGTTATATTTTAGAACCGATTCGCTTTTCCCTTGCAGAGGGTATATTAAAATTGTCACGATGTTTGTAACGCAAAGAAGGAAGCATCTCCGACTCCATAAACTATATATATTCTTGATCAGCATGACGAGCTGAGTCTATATAGCCACGTTCGTCTGTCCGTCCGTCTGTTTCTCTGCTACCTTCTCCTCCAAACTTTGCAAAAAGTCTTTAAATACACAGAGGCTGCACATTTGTCGGAATCGGCCGGATCGGCTGACTATAACATATAGCTGCCATAGGAACGATCGGTCCAAAAACTAGTCCTAGTGAGAAAAACCTTTTTTTGTTTTCCATCTTAGTGTAACCAATCGTGGTATATATTAGTTTGATATGCTTCTACATAATTCCGAAAAAATTTATAAAAATCGGATGACTATAGCATATAGCTGCCATATAAACGGTCGGACCAAAAACTAGTTCTAGTGAAAATCTTCATCTTCAATCGTGGTATTTATTAGTTTTATATGCTTCCACACAATTCTGGAAAAATTTATCAAAATCGGATGACTATATCATATAGCTGCCATAGGAAGGATCGGTCCAAAAACTAGTTCTAGTGAGAAAAACTTTTTTGTTTTCCATCGTAGCATCACCAATCTTGGTATATATTAGTTTTATATGCTTCCACACAATTTTGGGAAAATTTTCAAAATCGGATAACTATAGCATATAGCTGCCATATAAACGGTCGGTAAAAAACTATTTCTAGTAGAAAATTTTTTTTGTTTTTCATCGTAGCGTCATCAATCGTGGTATTTATAAGTTTTATATGCTTTCACACAACTCCGGAAAAATTTATCAAAATCGGATGACTATAGCATATAGCTGCCATATAAAAAGTCGGTCCAAAAACTTGTTCTAGTGAGAAAAACTGTTTTGTTTTCCATCTTTGCGTAACCAATCGTGGTATATATTAGTTTTATATGCTTCCACATAATTCCGGAAAAATTTGTCAAAATCGGATGACTATAGCATATAGCTGCCATATAAACAATCGGTCCCAAAACTAGTTCTAGTGAGAAAATTTGTTTTGTTTTCCATCGTAGCATCACCAATCGTGGTATATAGTAGTTTTATATACTTCCACACAATTCTGGAAAAATTTATAAAAATCGGATGACTATAGCATATAGCTGCCATATAAAAAGTCGGTCCAAAAACTAGTTTTAGTGAGAAACCCTTTTTTGTTTTCTATCGTAGCTTCACCAATCGTGGTATATTTTAGTTTTATATGCTTCCCCACAATTCTGGAAAAAAATTGATCAAAATCGGATGACTATATCATATAGCTGCCATAGGAACGATCGGTCCAAAAACTAGTTCTAGTGAGAAAAACTGTTTTGTTTTGCATCTTAGCGTAACCAATCGTGGTATATATTAGTTTTATATGCTTCCACATAATTCCGGAAAAATTTATCAAAATCGGATGACTATATCATATAGCTGCCATAGGAACGATCGGTCCAAAAACTAGTTCTAGTGAGAAAAACTTTTTTTTTTCCATCGTAGCATCACCAATCGTGGTATATTTTAGTTTTATATGCTTCCACACAATTTTGAAAAAAATTATTAAAATCGGATCACTATAGCATATAGCTGCCATAGGTACGATCGGTCTTAAAACTAGTTTTTGAAAATTTTTTTTTTGTTTTCCATTGTAGCATCACCAATCTTGGTATATATTAGTTTTATATGCTTCCACATAGTTCTGGACAAATTTATGAAAATCGGATAACTATAGCATATAGCTGCCATAGGAACGATCAGTCTAAAATCTAGTTAAAGTGAGAAAAACTTTTTTTTAGCGTCTTTAATAAACTGTTAGCCTTCTATTTTCTTAAATTTATTTTAAAATGGCTAAACATTTTTAGAAAATTCAGAAACCCTTTTTTCCCTCACATCTTGACCCACTGTGCCCTTGTAGCTGGGCATAGAAATCCTTGACATAATGACCCCTTTTAGCGCATGGCTTTAGATAACAATGGAGTCCCACAGCTGGACCATGGATTGCCCCGAAAATGCCAAACAAGCGTTTGGATAGCCAGACAATGACGTCTAATTAGTTGCACTAAGCCCAAGCAACATGCTGCCAGGCTCCAACCAACTCAAAACTCAGGCAACAACACGTGCATGTGCAACATGCAGCCAGAGTCGAGAGTCAAAGTCTGTTGTTGTTGTTGTTGGAGCTACTGTTTGCAACATTGCTGCATGTTCCTCATGGTTTTGCTGCTGCTGCTGCAAAATGTAATTCAATCATTGAGCAGGCTTTATTATGGGGGCCCAGTCATCGGAGACCTGGAACATGGAAGCTGCTTACACAATCGATACTCGACACTTGAAGCCAAGAGGAGTCATGGGATTGCATTGCATGTGAGGAGAGTCTAAGCGACGCACGTTGCTCACCTTTATAAGGTCAGCTTCCAATTTACAGTAGACACTTTGGATGGGTTTTTTTTTTAGGAGCAAGTGGCAGGAGGTAGTTGAAGGCAGCCAGTAGACAGGTTGCTAAAGGAACTGGCTAGATTAATCTTTAGAGTGGAAAAGTGGTTAGGTTTGGGTATGTGTACATAGTGTTTGAGTTAATGGATTGGAAGAACCGCAGGGGTGGTGGTGATGCAAGTTGTATAAATTCCTAAAAATGCCCAGTTAGAGCAATGACTCTATCATCAGTGATAAGAATGCAGAACATCTTTCTCTAAATCGTGACATACACTCTTCATTCCATTCTCTTCACTTTAAGTATCCACTTCCTTCATTATAATTAACTTAACACACTTATTTTGCCATTTTAATGCAAATCCCAATTACACTGCGCATTTACTTCTTTATTCTGACCCACATTTATAATCTCCAGCTTGTTAGCCATCCTCCCAGTCGAAAACCATGTTAACTGCCTGTCACCTGACTACATGTATTCACTTTTACGCTTTTTTTTTGCATTTAACCTCATTAGCCAAGCATTTTTGTCCAATTGGTGTCCAGTGTCCCGACCGACCGCAGCAGATAGCCTAAGTGTTTCGTTTTGCTTATTAGAATTGTTAAATTATGGCCAACATTTGTGCAGAGCTGGGCTTGGGATACTTATGGCCAAACCAAAAGCCAGTCCCCTCCAGTTGACGTCCACCCACTCACACACAATGCAAATGTTGAAAATGAAAATGTTCATTAGATTTGCAACGGTTTTTAATGTAACATGTAATAAGTTGGAGATTTTGTTGATGCAAGTTACAAGTAGAATTTATATAATTATTATATTTTTTATAAAAAAAAAAAAAAAAAAAAAACAATTTAATTTTCTAAAAAAATAAAATATCTTTTTTTTATTTCACCGAAAACCAAAAACAATTAACCAAAAAAATAAAAAAAAAAATATGGGAAGCTATATTCAAGTTAATTTTAATTTGTTTGATCCCAAAGTTTCAAGTACGAAGACCTTGGAAATATCCCAGAACTTTCCCAGAATCCGAAAAGGCTTATTTCAAGTTCGGATCCTACTTGAAAATGAAGTCCCAGATTTTCGGTATTAGTTAATTCGTACTCAAGTCAATCCTTTTGTACTTGGTTTGAAATATACAGGGATCGACCTACTTCTGACATCGATTTGGATTGATTTTCATCAAATTATCTGGGATTTTTTTTCTGTGTACATTTCCAGGCTAAATTTTTTACAAACAAAGCGAACATTATTACATACATTGTTTTACACGTCTGTGACATTTTTTCATACATTGTTTTACACGCCTGTAAAATATCAAAAAATGCAAATCAAAATTTTCCAACTGGTTCTAAGATTTTGCTGGTGGACTAAAGCTAGAGCACTTTGTTTCTTTTTTATGTATTTTTTTTTGGTTTTAGACTGTGTTTTAATCAGGGAATCAAATCGAAACTAAATTCGGATCCGGTTCTGGTTCGTTTTTTTTAAAGTTCTAGTTTATTTCGGAACCGGTATGTACCGCTATGTTCTAGGAAAAATTTAATCAAAAAGATCTTACAAAGAAGGTAAATTAAACATAATTATCTCTACCCCGAAAAAAGCACGGTTTTTGGACCAAAAAAGATAGCTCAATTTTTTGTATGTATTATTTGAGCTGCAATCAAATTAATTGTCAATTATTTCCTATCCCTATTAGCTTGTTCGCTTTATTTCAATTACATTTATATGAGGATCATGGAATATAGGTTACGTAAAAACCGTCTTTCGTCTATAACGAGTATAAAATATTGACAAATCACTGTGAACTAAATGGCATTTAAAGTAAAAGACCATTACTCAAAATTAGTATCCAAAAGTATTGTCCATCATTGTGAGCGTGCCTGGTCTTGCTTGAAGAATAAGCAATCGGTCAAGACACAACAACAGGCTCTGGCCTATGTACATGTGATATAGAATTCAAAATATGCGCGTCTCTAGACTATGTGTAATCTACGATTTCTTCAATTTGCAAAAACTTATTTGTTCCTGTTTATGGATCATATGACAATTCACAAATTTATTACTGATTTTCAATTTTTGTTTTGTCAATATTGTGTCTTCATACTCTGGTCACACTACTTCCAATCAAAGCGCGAAATCTCTTTTCTGTAGGGCAAATTAAATCACCCACTAAGCGGCGCAAAAAAATCAGCAAGCAATTTCTCTGACTATATTTACATTCACCAAAAAAAATGTATGTTCATTATACTTATCGAATTTTTTTAGAAATAGAGTAAAAACCGAAATATCCCCATTAATTTCTTTCTGCTACGTAACTGTTAACCCGTTATTTTAATAAAGGTAATAGGGTTTACGGTTTTAATTTCTCGTCAAAACGTGTTTTTCATATTTGAGAATTTTTGAAAATTATTTCCTTACGATAGACACATATTGATGAATGCTAGAATATGAAACACGTAGACTCTCCGCAATTCTGTGAAGCACGGTTTCATCTACTGATACCCACATAATCATTCGCAATAGCTTCTCGGATCCATATGGGTTCTGTACCAAATCGTACGTTTTCCGAGCTCACCATATTTTAAATAAATCAAATTTATTGGACTTCAAACAAGAATATTTTGTACTTATTGTAAATATAAATCTAGATTGATTTGAATTTATTTCGAAATGTACGTAATATATCCCAACACGGTCTAAAAATCGTACTTGAAATGAGAAATATGTACTTGAATTAAATATTTTCGTACGGACCATACTATTTACACTGTTTTAAATTTGCAAACCTTTTAGTACAAATTTGACTGTTAACTTTAGAGACTTAACTCAGAAAATAGTATGTAAAACGTAAAATTCGAGTACAATCGCTCATGAAAGTAAAGTATTCTCTCTTAAATGGTTTAAAGTTACTGAAATGGATCAAAAATAGTTCTCAATTTGGTTTTTATAGGCGAGGGAAGTGGATAGAAGAAACTGAATGGAGCAAACAATGTCAAAAGTAAGAATACTAATTCTTGATTCAATATCGAATTTTTCGAACGCAGTATAATTACAGGTCAAAAATACAGAAAGAATACAGATTCTTAATTTAAGTATGAAGTGCTCTCAATTTGCTTCTCGTAACACAAATACACTTCCCCTACAGAGTATCACCACTTCGTAGGGCTGCTACGCTCATTGTTATTTCACACAGAATAGCAGAAATGTGGCCAAAGACAATGATTATGTGTCAATATGCAAAAGGCGATTTACACGCAAGTTAAAGCAACTAAATTGTATAATAAAAAACATTTTATTATTGGAGGCAGCTGGAGGTTTGGTACTCGTACCACCGATAGCGGCTGAACCAGCCGCCGGCCAAACAAATTGAGTGCCATGAAGGCAATAAATGGCATGGCAGCGGCAGCCGGGCCCGGATTCAGGTTCTAAAAACAAAAAAAAAAAACGCACCTTAGTTGCAACTTGGTAACGCACAATGCCAGGGCGGGGGGTGGGGCTGGCGCTGCGGTCAATGAGTCACAGAGTCACAGAACAGAGACTGTGGGCTGCTGGCAAAAAAGAACTGCGCAAAACAATTGTCAAAGTCTTTTGCTTAGAAGTTTTATGGGTCAACGTGGCGTATAATTAATACACTTGGGCAACTTCCAGTTGTCATTAGCCATTGCAGCAACAACAATCATAATGATGATGATAATAATTAATATTGCTTTGTTTTTCTGTGCTGATTTTTTTCCTTTTTTTTGCCGTTGATAATTGTCATAACCTTGCCATCATTTCCTGACATTGATCGATTTGGCAAAGCGTCGCCTCTGTGAAGCCTTTTGTTCAAAATTTTTTGCATTTAATTGATTTGTATTATACAAAATATACTTTTTTTTTGAAGTCATGCTGAGAGTGAAGTGAGAAGAATTGGAGTGGAGGAGTAACAAAAAAAAATAAATAAAAAAAAAATTGAAAAAAAAATTAAAAAAAAACAATTGTTGACCTGGTTGGGAATTTATTTTGATTTTATTGCATAAACAAATGAGGGAAACTAATTCAAGAAATTTCGTAAAAATTGTGTAAAATTCCTTGAACTAGTTATTATATCTAAACAACCAATTAATGTACTTGGTTGCTGCTAGAAAACCAACCCCAGTTGCTTCTTAAGCTAGACGATGGACCCATGTACTGACGTTCTAAGCAAGGGTCCCAAACAATTATACGTATATTGTAGATCTAAAGTCTAAAATAAAAATTTTGTTTGAATGGCGCTTCAATTATATATCCAAGTTGGAATATATAGAGCAAACCTAAGCTCGTATGTATAATAAGTACCTAATGCCCCACATTCAAAGCCTCCGACTTTTGCAATTAAACTTCGAGGTCAGATCTTGCAACATCTTCAATCAACTAACAAAATGCAACACCTACATGCCACAGCAATCATTTATAAGTCTGTTTTTCCTTCTTCTTTTTTTATTTGTGGCCAAACGACAAAAGTCATAAATCCAAATCCCATTTGTCAGCATTAGAAAATTATGCAGCCCAAAGAAGTACAAGTAACCAGCAACAACTAGCAACAACAACCCCAACACAGGCTGGTTTTGTACATTTAAATTCATAAATTAAATTACACGACATGCACAATAATAAAAACGATTTGAGGCCCACACGCAGCAAAAAAAAAAAAAAAAAAACATTGCACAAAGATTCATTAAAGATTTTGGTCCAACAAAATTCAAATAAATAAATAAAAGAACAAGGGGCAACCGTTTTTATTTATTTGATTGTTGTAATCTCTAAAAGCAACATGCACAATTTGCTCAAACGGACACACACACACACATACAGATACAAACATACAATTAAAACCAAATGAATGATGATGATGACGATGATGCAGCCTCAACAGTTCCACGCATGCGCGGGCGCCATCATCAACTGCCATCAGATTTGCCATTGCCAAATTTGGTCAGACCTCGAAGCGGAAGCCGAGGAAGGCGCTCCACACACACACAACACACAGACACATAGCATTTGCAGAAGTGTCATTCAGTGCCGAGAGCCATGGGAATTTGTGACCAGCGAGTGGGTGCCAAAATGTTTGTATGTCGTCGCTGGGTAAGGTGTGTGTCAGGTACCACTAACCAAATGACAAACAACTGACAAAGAATAAACTCAAATTGCAGTTAGTTGTACAAATTAAATGTCATATCTAAACTGAGTATAAGGATCACGATGCAAAATTCTTTGTTTGCCAAAAGAACAATTCAGCTGCTATACCAATAAATGTGGGTTAGACTTAGAATGAAGACTTAAAAGAGCTTAAAAAGGTTCAGCATAAAAGCAAAGAACTTTTTAAACCTTCAAGGTTGAAAGACCTTTAATAAGGTTCCTAAATATGTATATCAAGGCTGCAAAACGGTCGGCTACAAGAACGGAACACTAGTTTCTATTAGAAATGTGTCGAATTTCAATTAGTTCAAACCTGAACTGTCAAGAAACAGTGGAGAACTAATTAAACTTTTGAGTAATAGTTTATTTGTTAAATTTAAGTTAATTTTTTTTACTGATACATCATTTTTGAATTATTGGTCATTTTTATCCACAGTTCATATTGAAGAACATAAAAAACCACCTTTAATTTTTGCTGTCGCAATTATGTTTTGACGATCTTTTATTGTGTAGTACTAAGAATAACTAATATTAAAAAAAAGAACTTGTTCAAAAAAGAACTAGTTCAAAAAGAACTAGATCACACAGAACTAGTTCAAAAAATTAAGTATAGTTCAAAAGTTAATAGCTTATCGAAAAAGTAACTAATGAACTAGGTCAGGGTCTTCTTTCTTTGAAAAATTTGTTTTTTGATTTTTTTTGTTTTGCATTATTATTATAGCTTCCCCTTTCATCCCCTTCAAACCATTTTCCAAAATTCAAAATAGATTAGCAGATATAGCCTTTTTAATGGAGCAATGTTCTTGCTAAAGTGAGTATATTTTACGTTGCTCAAAACTTTAAGCGCGTTTTTCTCGAAACCACGTTTTTCGACCTGGTAGCCATGATTGCGCCAGTTCTACTAAACCGATTTTGATTAGCCATGTTGCAATCGACGCAGAATTGATGTTATTCTGGCCCGTACCTCAATCAAGAGGAAAAACATTTTTTTAATATTTTTTTACACTTTATACTACAAAAAAAAAACAACTTTAAAATCGAATTAATTTTTTAAATGGGCAAAATTTGATTAAAATTGAGAAACTTCATTTCTAAATTTTTAATAACAAGGAAGGATTTTTCTAAGACTTAGAAATCTTTTTACATTTAATTAGAGAATTTATACATATCAAAGAAAAGTTTTTCAGCTTTTAGAACATTTTATTTTATATATCTCAACAAAAAAAGGATTTGATTCTGGCTTTTCATAAGGGCGAATTCTAATAAATGTATATTTTAAATAATCATAAATCAGGAAGATAAATAATTCAAAACCGAAACAGTACCGGTATTATCGTTTCGGTATAGTTCCGGTTTTTTCGGTTCCTATCATAACAGTTAACGGTTCTCAAAAAGGATTTAATATCGGTTCCGGTTTCGATACCGATACATGACTTGAAAAGGTATATTTCGGTGAACGGTTTCGGTTACGGTATTATTCCCTGACCACTGATATAGCGTTTTCAAGATCTAGTAGCCTCGATCTTCCTTGTTTTGAATCGATATTTTTGAAACGAAAAAAATTTGTGCCATTGGGTTGATCTCAGAATGGCTCAAACTGTGCCCGACTGAAACAACTCGGGCCCTATAAAAGATTAAAAAATTTAGAACGTCCGAGAGATTTTTTTATTATTTATTTTGGTTTTTTATATATTTTTTATAACTTTGCATCTATTTGATTTGGTTGGGGTCCCCAACCAGTTCTCTAAGGTGTTCTTTTCTCTAAAAAAAAATATATACAAATTAATAATAACTTACTTTAACATTCATTGTCAGGGAATCAAACTCGGGACCTCTGGACTAAAGCACAAGATCGGCTGCGTCAATTGGATTGAAAACAAGGCAACACGAAGGTCTACTCGATTATCATGTCTCATGCGTCGAACTGTGTGAATCCAGCCTGAGTCTAGTATGGGAATCTATCCAATGGAATGGCATCTCAAAGCAGTGCACCATCGTACACGCTTGTCGCTATACATAATATGCTGCATATATTATTTGGTTCGGCGGTTGTGTTAAGTTCAATTCTGCTTGTTTAAAGCAAGTTGAGAACATTTGAAATCAAGATGGAGGAATCTAGGCTTTCGAAAAAAAAAGGGAATGGAATTTGGCTAAACGATTTCTTTCCGCTCTTGCTTTCTTATTTATAAATATGTCATTGAAGTAAAGACAGTTAGAATTATATAAGTTCGAAAGGATTGAGCATATAATTACCTTGTAAAAATTTGTAAGCGGATTAAGTTCCGTAAATCCTTTTAAACATTAAAGCAAAAAAAAAAATCTTTAAGGTTAAGATTTTATCTTAGAATTAAAAGATTGAATTTATTTAGTCGTTTTTTTTGCAGTGTAAAAATTTCTATCGTTGTAAAAATGATTTTATTTGGTGAACCGATAAATTTTTGAATGAGTAATCCGGTTCTGGGTTCAGTTAAAGGGTAACAAAATGTAAAATCCGGCTTTGATTTGCATATAACCTTGATTCACTGTATATCCTTTGCAACTTTCA